>VDFB02008289.1:0-40805 GCA_007258455.2 Sequoia sempervirens
ATCTATAAGGAAATTATTATAAAGTTTTATAGACTTACAAATGAGGACAATTACACGAGTGATGAAAATTATGGTAAATAAATAGAATGACAAATAAGGGACTCCATTCAACAAGTATTAATGGCTTTCCCTATGTAAACTACACTATATATCATCCAAGGCTATTGTATAGCCATAATCATAATAGACATAGTTACTCATGTGGTCACGACAATCACAATTATCCTTTATCTTGGAAACATTATTATTGTATGTTGTGTTATATGGGTCTTCTCAAGTCAAAAGAATAATGGTAACCAATAATATTCAAGGAATATACAAATTATTATAAAACTATTATAATCTCTTACCTTATTAAGGTGAAATTTCCATCATCAATATCAATGCTAGTCATGGAACTTGGAACCTTGCTATCCTCAAGCTCTAACATTTACTTCTAAACATATTAATAATCATAATTATCTCAATGATTACCATAAATGAGAGAAGTATTATCATGATGAATTCCATATACCTAGTCATCCACAGGACAATAATTTCTCCATTAATAATCACATACCATTGAAGCATTGTCATGAAGTTCTCCAGATTTTATTCATAAAGATGGGAGAATCTATTTAAATACAAAATCTTATCAAACATATAAAGTACATTGTCATTAAGGAAGGAGATAATCATTGTAGGATAACACTTTTACATAACAAGGATTCATGGTGAGGTGGAATTAACTAATAAGAAAATGATAATGAAGGTTAATTAGCCAAAATTAATTAATTAAGTAGGTACTAATTTATTTATTTAGTTGGAGGGTTTGGGGGCTAAGGTTAGATTTAATTAAGGGTGAGATAAAGATAAATTAATTAAATAAATATTATTTGTTTAATTAATGGATAGAATGGGATAAAGTCAAGTGTGGTCGGACATGGACATGTTTAAATGTTTACAATAGATTTGTGGAAAAAATTTAATTAAATGTCTATATTATCATAAAATAAATCTTTGACAAATACCCAACAGAATATATACACTCTATGTATATAACAATTCCCTTGCCTGATCTATATGCTTCCACATTTTGGAAGATGTCTACCAGAGCGATTGCAACTAACATCTGACAAAATTCCTCTATCCTCTATGCTTTGATGGATGTCCATAACCTGTTCCAAAGTTCCCATTTGCTTTGGAAGACGCTGGCGAGGAACGATCCTGACGGCAGCCGGGGCAGAATTTTGCCAGGATTTCTAAAAGCACAACCGAGGTAAAAGCATGAAAGCGCATCGCTTGCCGGTCGTGAGGCGATTTTACTCCATTAGTTCACGTGCCTTGTCTATGCTTCCACATTTTGCAGACATGTCTACCAGGGTAGTTGCAACTGCAACATCTGACAAAATTCCTCTATCCTTTATATTGTGATGAGTGTGCACAGCTTGTCCCAAAGCTCCCATTTCGGCACAGGCAGGGAGGATTTTGGCAAATGTTGAGTCTGGCTTTACACCTGCAAATTACATTTGCTTGAAAGTTTCTAGAGCCTTTTCAAGAAACACATTTTGTGCATATCCTGCAATCGTAGCGATCCATAAGACCACATGTTTGAAGCAGTCGGTCAAACAGTTCACGCGCCTTTGTCTTTGCGACTACGCTGATTGGAGACCTGTTTGTGCGACTTCCTCGTGATAACACCCATGTCTTCTATCTTCTGCAGCGCGGTAATTTTAAGCCATACGTGGGTGGGGAAGAGAAGCAGTTTTAAAAAATTAAATATACTGATATCCATTAAACTAACGGAAGGGAAGGGTTTTGGCTGGACCCCACATAAGCCGTCAACGCTTACAGTGTGCTGAATAAGCCCAGTATTATAAAAGCTAACGTTGTCACTTGGGAAGCTTCGTATACACTTTCTCTCAGACAAAGCCGTAAGCGTGTGCTGATTAAGCCCAGTATTATAATAAATAACTTTGTCGCTTGGGAAGCTTCGTAAGCACTTTCTCTCAGACAAACCCGGCGATGAAATTGCTGAAGAGGAACATTTAGTTAAGCAGAATGAAGCATCAGGTACTGTTTTAAAACACTTATTTGATTTAGTAGAACATCAAGAACAATCGAAGTCATGGAAATTCCAACTGTTATGATAGATTGCGAAGCTCGGAATAATTATGATGACCCTGAGTATCACTGCAGTCAGTATTCTTCACAGCCCATGTTAAATTTCGAGAATGACAATGATAAATCTGTGTTGAGACAGGAAAGCAAACAGACGGAAACAAATCTGTTTGCTCTGACGTCTAAGCTTTCTTGCCTTGATCAGAAAGCCCAGCAGCTGGATCATTTTTTTCAAAGTCAATCGCATTACTTAGCAGGACATAACGAGCAGCAGGAACAAGCGAGATCAACTGTGAATTCGATCGTGCACGAGATCATTATCACATGTGCTTCGATTTTGTCGCAATTTCAAGGTTTAAGTGATACGCAGAGGCCACCGAAGGAAGAGAGAGAAGAAAGATTGGAAATTATAGAGATCAAGGAAGAAGAGATTCTGGCAGAGCATACCCATTTTTGTAAGATCTGTGGGAGAAGGTTCAGGCGAGATGGAAATGTGCGCATTCATATGCGATCTCACGGGAACCAGTATAAAACCCAGGAGGCCCTCAGGTCCAGTAGGCCCAAGGAAAGCAAGGCATATTATTCATGCCCCTTCAAAGACTGCAGGCGGAACAGGCGCCATCCCAGTTTCAAAACATTGAAATCCATGGCCTGCCTGAGGAATCATTACAGAAGAAGCCACTGCACAAAGATGTATGCCTGCAAAAAATGCGGAAAGGCCTTTTCTTTTGTGGGTGATCTCAAAACCCACGGAAACAAGTGCGGAAACGCTACCTGGCACTGCTCCTGCAGCACCACATTTTCAACCAAAAATAAGCTATTTCGCCATGTCACCTTGTTTCAGGAAGGACACAAGCCTGTGCTGCCCTCATATGCCCCATCTGCTGCTGCTGCTCCTGCTCCTTCCAAGGGGGTAAAGCCCACAAGCAATGACAAAAGCTTGGATTATTGCACCCAAAAGGCTGATGATTTAGCACCAGAAGTTCCATCTACTTTAGCACAAGGCCTGCCTAATGATGGCTATGTTGAAAATTTATTAACGTTGGACATAGGATCAGTTGGGATACAACAAAGTGAATACATGAGCCAGGAGAATGAGCTTGCTTTCTTCAACGACGGCAGAGAGGAGAACGAATTGTATGGATCTCTCTTTTGTTCACATTCAGGTTTGCATTGGCCCTAAAAAATTGTTGATGGATTTTTTTTTCCTTTCTAAAAATCTGTTTTACTTAGAAAATAAGTTTAAATATTGTAATAAAATTATTTTTGTGATTTAGTGATGTTAACAATTAAAATGTTCATTCGGTGTAATGTTAGTTGTTGGGTGGTTTGGATAGTATGTTTTGAGAAATTTTTATGTATGTCATATTGTGATGTATGGGTAACCATCCTGAATAACTTAATGTTATTATTGTCATTATGTTTATTGGCTATATTATTATGAGGTAGATCTTTAAATATTTGGCTTTTCCATTTGTCAACATGGTATCAATGTGGTTTTCAATTCAAACTACAATTTCTGAGGTGTATGGATCTGTGGAAACTACAAAGGGAGGGTACTTTTTCACAGCTGAGAATTGTAAAAGATGGTTTTAATTTGTTTGTTGGAGTGAGAATGATGGCATCATGAGAAATGATAAAAGTTTTTATTATATAGTATTTTGTATTTTTTAACAAGTAGTAGTTGATAGGTTAGTTATTATATGCTTTCATGAACCAAACCAAGAGGTTAGTGTTGGAAACATTGTAGAAGGTCTAAATCAGTAATAGTAATTCTAGAAAATTAATCAATAGATTATTAATATGAATCTACTCAGCATTCAATTGTGTCAGTGAGGCTTCTAAAAAGAGCTTAACGTAGTTATACTTTCTATAAACAATGCAAAAATGCTACCTTCATCTAAATTTGAACATAGTGTAATAAAACAAAATGGTGAAGATATTATTTGTTGAAGTTGCATCTTAGACTGCAATGCATAGTAAGGTTTGTTTTCTAAATTTAATTTATAATCATACCTCACTATATAGTTGTATGCTTTCAAATTTTATTTTTTAATTTTGTAGATGTTAGGATTTTGACAGCATTGAGATTTTTGATGTCATCTAATGTAATATTTTGGTAGATAAGTGGCATGAATCATCATAAATGGGCCACAAATAGTTTAAATGATTTTTTTCTTTTTGCAAATAAAGTTGTATTATTTTCATAAAATAAAAATAAATTGGTTTATGAGATTATAAGGTACTCCCCTACGTGATTTTTTTTAATACAAGGAGACTAGTAATTTGACACATTAGATCTTTGTTGTGCACATTAATTGAATCCAAAGTTATTTTTATGAGTAAAATAAATGATACAAAAAAAAATTAGTGGATAAATTTGGGCTGGTCACAAGCAAATGTATTCATCTTATCCATTTATTTTCAATAAAAGTTGGCTCCCAAGAAACTAATGAATTGACCTATATGCAATTAATTATTAGCAATACAATTGATTTACAATAAAATATTAGTGTCAACTTATGTGCATAAAATTAAAGTATTTTGTGTGAAGAAAGGCATATTTTTGTATTGAAATGTTGAAATTTGTTGTTGGAGATGATAAATTTTAAACCCATGAAGGCTAGGTCATTCTATGCTTGTATTTTTGGAACCACCAATGTTATATCTAGCAATACCTCCGAATATTTAGTTTATCTCATCTATATAATATTCTATGTGTTCAACATATTATGTCATTTAGGTTCATTACAATCAATGTGATAGCTCTTTCTAGAGTATTTCAAAAAATATTTTTACCGACTTAGGGCTATCTATATTCCTTCAATGTATTCTCTTACCTCACCCTTAAGGGATCTTCATGGTTAGAAAGTGGCTACATATGTCATTGCTCTAAATTTGTTAAACATAGTTTTGATAATTTTGTATTACAAGTAGCTTATATTTCTTTCTCATGGGGTAATCCCATGATTTAGTGTGTTCTCACA
Organism: Sequoia sempervirens; assembly: GCA_007258455.2. Classification (NCBI taxonomy): domain Eukaryota; kingdom Viridiplantae; phylum Streptophyta; class Pinopsida; order Cupressales; family Cupressaceae; genus Sequoia; species Sequoia sempervirens. The sequence goes on from VDFB02008289.1 coordinate 5,088, forward strand.
CTTTGGCTTAATGAGGACACTCAAAGTTAGTTATTTTTAGTATTTTCTAATTTGTGTCAATTATAGAGAACACATAAGAAATAATTTAATGATGATGTAAACTAATGTATTGTGGAATTTTCTATGTAGATTCAAGCTATAACTCTTTTTTAATATTTGTCTCTATCAATTTTTATTTATATTTTTCTAGACATTTTTCTATTTAATTAAAATTAAAAACATTCCATGATTTATTTGTGAAATGGTGAAAAAAAGGTTCTTCACTATCAAAATGATGGTTCACCAATAATTTACTAAAAATAGAAAGGGAAAAATGGGGTGTAATGAACCTATGTTTCATCTATTTCATTAGGAAATGAGATCCCCCCACTAAAAGAATTGACTTTCAACCTTTAAGCGAGTCAATTCTATGAAACATCTTGTTGTTTTCCTTGTTACAGAAAAAGTGTAAAATATGCCTAAACAAAAAATTTTGGAGATAAAAATAAAATAGTAAATGAACTCAAATATGCAATGTAAGACCTGAATCATATAGAGGAAGCATAATACTAACATAAGCATCAAACTACCAACATATTTGAAGAAGGTAAGATATTGAAAACTTGTCATCAAAAGTTGCATAGGGCATCCTAAAATGGCAAATGTGTCCTTTTACAAAACTTTTCCTAAAATTTTGGGATCCTCTAGAGATGAACCTGAGATACCTTTTTCCACAAGTTTCACTGCAAAAATGTCAGAAATAAATTCGAGATATGAGTTTTCATGATTTTGACAACTTTTTTGTGAGAACTTTGCAACTTTTGCAATTTTTCACTTTTGAGATCTTCAATCCTTCTTCAACCTAAGATCTACATTCACACAAGGGGAATTTTTTTTATTTTTGGGGAATGGGGGTTTTCCTTGGTCAAACCCTGAGGTGAACCCACAAAAGTGGTTTACAATTTGATAGAGGAAGGAAAAAGCCCTTTTTAGCATGTAAACTATTATAGGGGATTTGCTCAAACTAAAGGTTTTGATCAAACATCTTTAAGGGTTCGCTAAAACCTTTAGTTCGATTGAACCCACTAGTTCAATTGAACCCATGAATTTTGTTTATTTTTCAATTAAAAAATAGGGTTTGATCGAAGGTTGGTTCACTCAAACCCATAAATTAGGGTTTTTCTTAATCTAAAAAATTTCTCGGTTGTTTAGTTTTGACTATCATTTTCTCAACGGTGAACCCACATTTGAACCTCCTCCAGGCGATCTTCAATGATGACCCCACCATCTTCAACGATGACCTCACCACCTTCAGTGACAAGCATCACCCTCCATTGTGTTGACTTCCAGGTTGGTGAATTGCATTTGCTTGAAAGTTTCTAAATCATTTTCAACAAATCCATTTTTTGCATCTTTTAATCATGGCGATGTTTACTATAATAAACCCTAAAGAATGTAGTACCTATTCAGTCATGGTGGTGTTCACTGTAAGAAATTGAGTGTGATATGCGATATTTGAAATATTTTAAGAAACTTAGAGCACACAAAATGAAACTTGAAGAATGCAGTGCCTATTTAGTGCCCCAACCCTTACAAATAGGCTTTAAAATGAAAAATGTGTGTTACACATATAGCACTTTTTCCATACTCTAAATTTAAAAGGGTGAAATGAACAGAATTCATAATGGCTATAAAGGTGAACAAAATAATTAGGAATGTTTAAACAATTACAAAATCACAAACCCTTTCATGAAATATCTTAAGAAAAAGTGCTAGTATTGTACTCCATCAAAGAGGGGGAGAAAGTACCCAATTTTTGTGAGTATTCAATCTAGGATGGGTATTGAATTCTCATTGTTTTCATTTACACAAATAATATTTGGGGTTTTTACTAGACATTGACAAATAGAACTGTAGTGTCGAAAAAAGGGTCCTTTGACCTTTTCACATTCATTTGGGTCCTCCTTGTGGATTTTGGATTAGTGTTGTCTTGATTTAGTGTTTTAATGTGGATAACACATTCACATTATATCTTGTGCCCTTGTGAACTAATGGAATTTAATGGTGCCTTGTAAAAGTGTTGTGAAGTGTTGTAACACACTTTCACATTTTTCTAGGGTTTTATCAATTAACTAAGCATAATAAACATAATTTTAATCACAATCAATCTTATCCTTGCCTTATTTGGAGTGTTGTAAAATGTTGTAACACACTCTCACATTCCTCTAGGCTTTTCATTAATAATTGGGATTTCTTATGCTTTAATTGGCCCTGTTTTACATCCACAAGCCTCATTTATTGCATCTTTTCAAGGATAATCCTAACACCAATCAATGATCAATCATAATTCAGGTGTTCTTAGCTTATGTGGCCCGTAATTAGTGTCTGGGAATCATTTTCCACCTTGGGAAAATGAGTCCCACCTAGGTCTTTTTGGCCCCAATGTAGGTTTCACACATTTCTAAACACTTTTCATTTTTGGTAACATACATTATGTGTAATGGGACTCATTTGCCACCTTGGGTGAATGAGTCTCATGTGACCAAAATTCAAATTTCCTACAAGGTGCTGAATGAGTCCCATGTGACCAAAATTCAAATTTAATTCAAATTTCTTGTGGGATTTTATTCTCCTAGATCTTATGTCGGCTTGTAGTGTTGTGATTTTGAGAATTCTTGCATAATTAAGTATAAATACTTGTAAGGTTCTTTCATTCATTTTAGGAACCTAGCATTCAAGAGATTTTACAAGTCATTGAGCATTCAAGGAATTTCAAGGGTAGATTATCAAGCATTTTAGAGCATCTTTCAAGTTTCAATCATCATGTCAAATATGGCTTGCATCATGTTTTTTTAGCGCTAACAATTGTGATTTATGGTTTGTGTTTCAAGAAAGTGCTTCATTCAAAGATCTATCAACATCAAGAAAAATTCTTGGAAGTATACATCCATTGGAGCCATTACTTACATGTTTGCAACACCTTATTACTAGGGTTTGGTAAGTTGCAACATCATCTTTTTTTCATTCATAATTCTCCTTTCATATTTGATTTCACTTCAAGCTTTAATTACCAACAAGGGGTTTGACCAATGAAAACCCCTATCCAATAACCCCACAACATTTTCCCCTCTTCTGGTGTGTAATTTACAAGGCTAGGTTGCAAATTTTCCAAGAAGAAAAGTTGGAGAAAATTTGTAAAATCCCTAAAGTTGCTAAAGTTGTGATCAAAACCTTGGAGAAGCTAGGAGAAGGTCTATAGGTGACAATTTGCAGTTTCGAATCTAAAAACTAGTCAAAAAGAGTAAAGCAGACTAAGAGGCATAAAATCTAATCCATAATTTCCAGAAAAGTGGAAGTGGACTAGGCCTAAAAAATATTTTTATGGATTTGGATACCCTTTTGGCTAAAACTTACTTTAGTGCATTTTCCCAAAAATTGGACTGATTCACCCAGCTTGTAAAATGAGTCCCAATCACCTTCAATAGTAGATTTTTCAGTGATCTAGAACTCCATTCTACCTTCTTTAGTCTTCCAGGTGCACACTTCTAGTCTCATAGCTTTTTACTACATTTTGTTCATCTTTTTAGGTCATTTTTCATATCACACTATGTTTTACAATTCATTGTCTTTTCCAGGTTTGCACTTGGTGGTGAACCCCTCAGTAGACATCATTCAATCCCTAGAACAATCCCTTTTCCGTAATTCAATCTACTTTTCATTGAAATCTCAAGGGTTTGTTCTTGAGTAAAGAGAAAGAAAATGGTCTCTCCTTTTAGGTCCAAAACCCTATAAGCATAAGAGAGCACCACCATTTTTGTCTTTTCATTTTGGTGAACTTGCATATAGAGCATCATAATTTTGATTTGGAGTGCATTTACACCCTATATTTAGCTTGCATAAACATTGCATTGGTTAATGTGCATTCTAGGGTTTCAATTTTTGCATTAGTGAAAAGCTAATTTAGCTTGCATTATTGCATTTACTTTCATTGAAAATTAGTAAAATCCTACATTTGCATCTTGGATTTGCATCAGAAAACATAAAAAGCATAAAATTGAATTCAAAAAGTTTAATTTTTTTTTTTTTTCTTAAATTAGTATTTAGACTCATTCACCACCTTGGGTGAATAAGTCTCTTTGCATATTTTGCACTGCATTTTCTGGCATTTACAATTCAGTTTTTGAGTCTTTGTTTGCTGCTATTACTTTTCTATTTTAGTTTGCAAATTTTTTGTTTCATTCAATTCATTGCATTCTTTCATTCATATTGTGCGTTGCTTAGAATCAAAATTGCATTTACAACATTGTTGCATAGTTTAGCATCTAAAATTTGCATCATGGATATGTGTTTTAACAAGCTTTGGATGTCATTAAAGTCCTTTGTGGATGTGTCAAGTTGTGCCTTTGGAAATGGCCCTAATGAAATTGAACTCGCTCATGCTCACTCATCTCCTAATGCATGTCCTTGTGATGTTGACATCATTGGAGAAGATGATGATAACATGAATAAGATCCCAAATCATTATCTTGACAAACTTGAAGCTAATGCATCCTTTTATCCATCCATGAACCAAAAAAATCCTCCTACCATACCACCTCTTGAGATGTTTGGTTATTTACATCTTGAAACAAAAGTTGAACCTAAGTTCCTTACAATATGTGAACTTAGCTCCTCTAGAAAATAAAACACTCAACCATTTTATGATAACAAAGTAACAAACACTCCCATCAATTATGAAGAAACATATGGAAAAGGCTTCACAATCTTGAGCAAACAAGGATGTGATATAAAAAATGAACATGAAATTCATCAACTCTTAGAGAAAATACCAACTAATGAAAAAAAAAGGGATTAGGATATCAAGATTCCTCTCATAATAAAAAGCCTCCTAGAGAATATCTAAGGCTCTAAGATGATGGTATGGTGATATTTGATTCTCCTCCCAATTTGAATGTCCTTCTTCCTAAAGAACAATCAATTACTCATAATATTGAAAAGGATACAAATATCACCTTGGGTCCTCCTCCTTCGCATTCAACTAACAAAAATATGAATCTAGCAGACACAAGAGGCCTTACAAGTTGGAAAAACTAAATTCTCCCCACCCACCACCTGAAAGTAAAAGGAAGCTACAATTGCTTTTCAACAAAGACCTGATAACATTGCCACCTATGAATTGATTAGAGATATCCTAAAGATGCAAAAATCCCACATTGTGCATATCATCAAGTTCTTAGACATAGTACCAATGAATCCCATGCATTTCAGATAGTATTGAAAAACTTTCACTTTGATGGCAATGATTGTCATTGTGTCATTTCCTAGCTTAATATTGTTTCACTCCTTGTCATGTAATAGTTTTAGAGCATTCTCTTCTCACTATTTCATGACCTTTCCCATCACTTACCTCGACTCATTAAGGTATCATGCTCAGTAGCGGCAAGAATTTGTTAGCCTTGTCCTAGTAATACATTTTTTTGTTGTCCCTTAAGTTCATCATTCACCTTTCACTTATACAGACTGAGATTGGGAGGGGAATGACTTGCTCATAGGTTGACTCGTACTTTCTTTACTAGTATTTTGCGTTGCTTTCAATTTTTTCCTTTCCGCAGTTATATTGCAATGTAGTCCTGATATTTGTGCAATTCTCTCTCTTTGCGGCGTTTCCTCTGTTTTAATACCTTCAGTGCTTCTTTATGTAGGTAAAAGGCAGCACAAGTAACATATTTTTTTATTTTTTTTTTTTTTCCTTTTAGGGTTGAAAGGCATCAAGACATTCCATGTATATTTGCTATTGATAGCCAAAAGAATTTATTTCCTTTCATTTCATCTATATCTTTTTTCATGATGTTTCCTTTTGGGGATGATGCAAGACATCAATAAATTCTTGTCGCCTTCATGTTGACCCAAAAGCTTTTCCTTTTTCTTTCGCCTTTTCTTTGCATTTGTCCTATGTTTTCCTTTTTGGGATGATGCAAGACATCAAGACACCCTATGTCTCTTCCATGTTGTCCCAAAAGGTTTTTCTTTGTTTTCACTCTCCTTGTGTCATTCTTCTAGTTCTGTGTATTTGGGGGATGATGACAATTCCATGCTCTCTATAGAAAACATTGCAACAAAGAACATACTAACCCCAAATCCATAGATCCCTTATAGATTTGGTGTTTTAATTTTGGGGGAAACCCCTCTCTTTTCTTTTTCTCTTGCATGAAAACTTTACCTGGAAACATATGAGTTGGCATATGGCTTTCCTAGTTGGATCTCATGTCTTATTTCTTATTTGCATTTTCATTTTCTACTTTAAAATAATTTCTCATAGTATGTTGTTTAGCAATTTATTTAAAGTGGGGGCATACATTGGCATTATTCTCTTGCATTTTCCATTTTATTCATTCTTAGTGCATCCTTCTTACTTCATACAATGCATTTTTTTCTTTGTGGATGACATTGGGTGTAATTTCCTTCAGGAGCATGTTCTCTCTTAGCATATTACATTCATCTTAGTGGCTTGATGTGACACACTACATCTCCTAAGTTGCAAAATTTATATTCTTTGATTGGTCCTCTCTTGCAAACATTAGGCACAATGTTCCCTAAGTTAAAGATCTTGCATGAACTGAGCAAGACTCCTTTGAACATTTCCTATTTTTTCATTTTGCGTTTGTTGTTATATGGCCACCTTGCATAATACAACTTGCATGCCTATGGAGCCATGCTATTTGTTCATGAGCTCCAAGCATACAAATTTTTTCTTGTCTCGTGAAGCTCAAAAAATCATTTTTGTGTGGTGCCTTATTAAAGTTATGAGGATGTATAACTTTGGTATGGTTGAGAGGGACTTTAGACCAATCCGAGGCATGATTTTCCCCATAGCTGCTTGCATGTGTGTGAGTGCATACCAACCATGAGTGTATGTTTGTCACCTTTTAGGACTTTTCACCTGACGGACATCTAGGAGTTCCATCACCTTAGAGTGAGTACACATTTTTTTTCAGACAAGTAGCCTAGATATGATCCACATTGGGATGCACAAATGGTCAAATCTTGATTCAATTCTTTTATTTCTTTTATTTTCTCTTTTTGATCCTTGGTAGTGTATGATTGGCCTTGTCATTGTTCTTTATATCATTTCATGTGTGTTCCTTTGTGCTTATGTTGTTTTTCCATGGGATCTTGGTCCTAGGGCTTGATCACCCCTCTTGATCGTTGTCATCTCACCTTGCTAGCATTGGTACATTGGAACAACTCTTGGTGCATGTTCTTCTACTTTAGTGTGAGTTTGAAGTAGGTTCATCCTCTCACTAAAGTGGGGGCTAAATGTAGTATCAAAAAAAGGGTCCTATGACATTTTCACACTTGTTTGGGTCCTCCTTGTGGATTTTGGCTTAATGTTTCCTTGATTTAGTCTTGTAATGTGGATAACATATTCACATTATATCTTGGGCCCTCGTGAACTAATGGAATTTAATGGTGCCTTGCAAAAGTGTTGCAACACATTTTCACACTTTTTTAGGGATTTATCAAATAACTAAGCATAATAAACATAATTTTAATCACAATAAATATTAACATCACCTTATTTGGAGTGTTGTAAAGTATTGTAACACACTTTCATATTCCTATAGTCTTGTCATTAATAATTAGGCTTTCTTATGCTTTAATTGTTCCTATTTTGCATCCACAAGCCTCATTTATTGCATCCTTTTGAGGATAATCCCAACACCAATCAATGACCAATCATAATTAAGGTTTTCTTGGCTTGTGTGGCCCATATTTAGTGTTTGGGACTCATTCACCACCTTGGGTGAATGAGTTGCACCTAGGTCTTTTTAGCCCCGATGCAGGTTTCACACATTTCTAGACACTTTTCATTTTTAGTCCAATACATTATGTAATGGGACTCATTCGCCACCTTGGGCGAATGAGTCTTGTGTAACCAAAATTAAAATTTAATACAAATTTCTAATGGGATTTTATTCTCCTAGATTAGATCTCAGCTTGTAGTGTTGTAATTTTAGGAATTCTTTCATAATTAAGTATAAATACAAGGTTATTCCATTCATTTTAGGCACCTAGCATTCAAGATATTTTACAAGTAATTGAGCATTCACAAGATAATTTAAGGCATTTAAAGGGTAGATTATCAAGAATTTTAGAACATCTTTCGAGTGTCAATAATCATGTCAAAGATGGCTTGCATCATATTGTTTTAGAGCTAACAACTATGATTTAGGGTTTTTGTTTCAATCAACTACTTCATTCAAAGATCTATCAACATAAAGAAAAATTTCAAGTCTACATCCATTGGATCCATTACTTACATATTTGCAAAAACTTATTGCTAGGGTTTGGTGAGTTGTAATATCATATTTTTTTCATTCATCATTCTGCTTTCATATTTTCTTTCATTTCAAGGTTTGATTACCAACAAGGGGTTTGACCAAGGAAAACCCCTAGTCACTAACCTCACAACATTTTCCCCTCTTCTTGTGTGTAATTTGTAGGGCTAGGTTACAAATTTTCCAAGAAACAAAGCCAGAGAAAAGTTGTTAAATCCCTAAAGTTGCTAAAGGTGTCATCAAAGCCTTGGAGAAGCTTGGAGAAGGTCTATAGGTGACAATTTGTAGTTTCGGATCCGCAAACCATTTAAAAAGAGTAGAGTTGACCAAGAGGCACAAAATCAAGTCTAGAATTTCCAAAAAGGTAGTAAACTAATTCACCACTATTGGCGAATGAGTCCCACTATATAGGCCTAAAAATATTTTACAGATTTGGATACCCTTTTGGCTGAAACCTCCTCCAGTGCATTTTCCTAGAAACTAGATTGATTTTTCTAGCTTGGAAAATGAGTCCCAGTCACCTTCAACAATAATTTTTTTAGTGATCCAGACCTCCATTTTTCCTTCTTCAGTATTTCAGGTGCACACTTCTAGTCTCATAGCTCTTTACTGCATTGTGTTCATCTTTTTAGATCATTTTGCATATCACACTATTTTTTGCAATTCATTGTCTTTTTCAAGTTTACATTTGGTGGTGAACCCCTCATTAGATATCATTCAATCCATAGAACAATCCCTTTGCTAGATTTCAAGCTCCTTTGTGTTGAAATCTCAAGGGTTTGTTCTTAAGTGAAAAGTAAGAAAATGGCCTCTCTCCTTTTAGGTCCAAAACCATAGAAGTGAAAGAGAGCACCACCATTTTCATCTTTTCAAGAACATGTAGCATGGTGAATATTAGATGCTATAGTTTAAGTTTAGTAGCATAAAAGTGTGGATTAAATGAAGGCTCTTATTTTTAGGTGTGGAGATGATTTGGATATAATAATAAGCAAATGTAAGTGAAGATGAAATTTCCTACATTAAAGAGGGGAATATAAAACTGAAGAGCATTGTTACTAATGCATTCATATAGGATGAAACTGCTTAGAAATTAACAAATTCCTACACTTTGTTTCAACAAATACTCGTCATGTATTTTATCATGAATTTACAAGTCTGCTCATGCATTGCTCATTCTCAAACTCCATCCCCTACTTTGTTCCTTTTACTTTCCACTCCATCACATGTTACTCATTTCATAATTACATCCCATTAATCTTACTCTTACATTGCTACTCCTACCAAAACTTTGAGCTTCTAGTATTATTTTTCATTTACATCAGAAACTATAATACCTTATCATACATTTCATACTTGTATTTCCCTTTTAGGGGTTCACCTTAATAAATTTATGTCAAACCTATTATTACTTATATCTATTGTATATATTATCATTTTAGTTACTATTTCAATATCACATGATAAACACATATGTGTTACATATAGTGCAAAGGAAGTGAGGTTTCTAAAGAATGGGTAATGTAAAATAATGATGTGGCCCTCAACAGTTACCAAATAAAAAACCTCTACAAGTACACAAGGGCTATAGCATATGCCTCCAATGTAGCATTCAAAAGAATCAACACACAAAGGTTTAGGTAAAGAAATAATTTCCTAGTGGTGCTAAAGAATTTAAATGATGGTATGAAGCTAAAGCTATTTGGAAAGCCATAGTGCAAGATATAAATGAGGAGGAAGCACAATTCCCCCTCAATGTAGAGATGTAAACATAAATGTGTAATATATTGGAAGGGAAGTCATTGAAGCTCCCTAATGTACAAACATATTTAAGTATAAAAGATACATAAATAAGAGAATATAACTTATGAGATATTGAAAGGTATGAACTACCACCATAGGGTTAATTTGTAAGATCTACAAAATAATTTATGTAGCAAAAGATAAAATTATACACTATAATAAGAATGATATATCAACGTAATAGAAATGCATAATGCATGGTGTCAAAGTAGAATTATTATATAAGCACTAAAAAGCATGATACACCACTATGAGTTCAATTTAGGCCAAACCATAACATATAAATAAAGAGACAATGTAAGATAAAAGAATAAATGCAATGCAAACATAAACAAGGGAGAAATGATTCTAGAAGTAAGTACAAGCGAGTTTCCCTAGTGGGAGAATGAAAAGAAAGGTAAAAGAAAAGTTAAGGCATAGGAAAATGGTTCAAAGAAAGAGGAGGAAACCAAAAATGGTCTCTTAGGTGGGGAGGATGATCATGTAAAAGAAATATATAGAAGGTGAAATAAGTGGTGAAAACCTATCAAATAATATATAATCAAAATTTACTAGTGGCATAAAATAAAAAAGGAGAGCACCAATTAGATCTATCCTATAAGTATATATGAATATACACAATATTAGTTCTCATAAATCATCAAACAAAATTATTCTTAGGTACCACTTGTGGAACCACTAGCTTTCATCCATCCATTAGATCAACATTCTTCTAGATTTTACCATCCAATTTTTCTTCTTGTTGTTCTTCTTTACTTATTTTTCAATTACATGTCTTTCTTCTTAATATTTCTTCATGCTAGGTGAAAACACATGCTCAATAGGTGACACATTTGGTATTTATTTTCTTACTCATTTTTTCTTTTGAACTTGTGATGGCACAACTTCTTGCTTTAGATTTCATATAGTATTTTGTGCATGTATATATCAAGACCCTTATGTCTATCAACTATTGGTTGGGAAATTTGAGGCTCTTTGGGTTTTCTAGAATCAAGTTACCTAATCTACTTTGAATATTGTGTAACTCATCAGCTTATATTTGATATAAATCATGCATATCATTATTATCTCATAAGATGTATCTTGTCATTTTGGTTTTTCATAAATTTTACCTAAAGTACACTAAATAGGATGAGATAATATTTTGTAATGAGTACTTTTCAATTTTAACAACTTTTTCCTTCATGAATAAATTTATCACAATAATGAAAAATAAAAGGGAAAACTTTACATTGATCAATTTAGGGTCTCTTGAGAACAATACACCAAATCTATTAGAATATGGTATCACACATGACATGAAATAGATAAATTCTTAGGTCCACTTCTCATTTATATAATACTTCATCCCAATGTGTTGATTAACATTCTATCATATGCCTATTAACTATGAGTTAAATCTAGCTTGAGTCTATTTTTAGTTATGGATAACCCTTGTAAGTATATCATAATTTTTTTTGACATAAATTTATTAGGGTGAACCCTTTAACCCTTGTAACTATTACTTATATTATCGTATATTGTACTATGAGTTAAAAATCTTGAGTCTATTTCCTACTCAATTGTATATCTACATTTCATATATTCTAGAGAGGTGGGACCTGGGTGTCTATATTATATATTATTATTTTTATATGTATCACTTATGCTCTCATTATCTATATCATATACATTTCACTCTCATATTTTCCTCAATGAATTCTTTATCTATCTTAAATATTATTGCTCATATATTTCATGTTCCCAATTTGGGTATTCATATGATAAGATTCATTCACATATATTTTATGAGTATTCATGATCTATGATACATATCTATGATGTCTTCTATGTGCATAGAATGTGATTTTATTCTTATTTTCATTTTAATTTCTATCTATTTTGACACCATATATAATTCGTCATGTTTAACTACTTATGAGGGATCATATTTGCCACTTAATGCTTATCAATTTTCTATGCCTGCTTGAGCTCATCCTTATGATAACTACTACATACATTATATGAGCCTTATCATGAATTAAATGTTCATATCATTTTGATGCCTTACTACAAGACACAACTTTATATATATATATATATATATATATATATACATGTCAATCATTTTATGCACCATTCTTCTCTTGATCTAAGCATATTTGCTATTTTCACCTCATAATTAGACAATCAAAAATTACATTCCATTTCACCAAACCTCCTTAATGGAACAATTAAAAAATGTTACTTTGAATACACTTATTTAAGTTCACATTTAGTTCCAAAGAAATGGACCCCTCCTCACCTCTAGTATAGGAAATTTTGTTGAAACTCTAGTGTGGATTGACCAATAACTCTTAAGTAAGTTCAACATAATTTTTTTGTATTTGATAAATTTCTTATCTAATTTTGATATGCATTTTTATTTTAAGAAGTTTAAATATAGTTTTTTTGAACATAGATAATTGCAATTTGTACATACATGTTAGATTGACACTTCTATAAGAAATGTGAAACATATTTTATTAAATAGTTCACTAGACCTTATCTCTAATCTATGCATGCTTTCAAATCTCAAGCTAATTTAGCACTTGTTGGCCCTTGTGATTTACTCATGTGGGTCATATATTTAAGATGATTTTATATATTTAAATGTATAGTTAGAATTTTTTACATTTAGGTGAAATGAGTTCATGCATGACATTGAATTATGTAAATTTAAAGACTTATTAATATTTCAAATTGATTTACTTGTTCCACAAGTGTTTAATAATTTGTATCTAAGTTACATTAAATTCATTGAATGTATGTATGCACTTGAGAACTATTATCTAGATATCTAGTGTTCATGTTTAATACATTCTATATCATGTGCACACTTCTAAATTTATTTAGAACTTTTTTAGATTTCTATTCTCTAGATCTAGATATATTATTCCAAGGTATCATTACTCCTTTAGGATGTACATATCATGGAAAATGCACCTGTTCCACCTCCGCATGATCTATTTTAAAATACTAATAGTGAGATTAAGAGATTGAGGGATGCATTAACCAATGCTACAAACACAACCATATATTCAAAAACTTGCATTTCCATATTAAAAATACTAGAACAAATAAGATATAAACATGGGGTACTAGTGCATTTTCCCATGATAGAGTAGCTGCTATTCTTTCCCACATGTGGGAAGAAGTACATGGTGAGGTTCCCTATTCTAAAATAAAATATGTACCCAAAGATATGATTAAAAACTGATGTTTTTCATTCTATAAAAATAAGCATAAGGTGAGGGGATACCAGGTCATCAAATGTGTGGATGATACTATTTCCACATTGATCTACCCATGATTTCTTGCAGCACATGGTCAATATCCAAACAATGACCAACTTCCTTTATATTTTGTTTAGCAGTCATATTCTAAGGTCCATTTGGGCCTCAAAGTCAACTACCTCGACATTCCACCATATGTTGGTTAGGGGTATGGTAGGATTGTTGATAGGACCACCTATCGTTGAGCAGGTACACTAGCCCTGGTGTTTAGGGTATTGGTTGGTGGTGGGTCTCCTACTCTTACTTGCTCTAGCCACCTTAGGGGATCAAGTTTTCATTGCTTCCAAAAAGGAAGCAATTGATAGTGTGGGTGATATTGCAATTGCGACCACTAGGATATTTACTGATCATGTGGTTTAGTATTTGATGTCTAGATGTTCATGATCCATTGTGCCATTTGCAACACAACACAAAACATGGATCCTTTTATAGCAGTAGGAATCCTTATACCCACACAGCTCAACAAAATTATAGGAGATATGGCATGGAGGACTATGCATTGTTTGGTTGAGGACCTCTTAAAGGCATATGCCTTCATTGCATCAAACTATGGGATCTCTATAGACCAGGTCAAAGGTCATTTGGATTTAGGAACTCATTCACATCTAGGATCCCACCATTATCATCACTCTCAGCCCAACACCAGTGCACATCAGGATCCACCTATAGATCATTTGATTGTTGCATGGAATATTGATCCTTTAGTTGAATCTTAGAGGATGCATACATCTATGGGTTTTGTGGGTATGTTGATACATCTTGTTTTGTCATCAATGCCATCTCAGCTGCATAGTCCCCTTCACTCATCATTTCTAGAATGACATGCGATGGATCATATGGATGTAGATCTTGACGTGTTGACTAAGTATTTGGTGGAGATGGCCATTGCAGAGGATTTAGATCATTTGATATCACTTGATGTGCATGTGCATGTTCAATTATTTTTTCAAAATTATTTATAATTTAGTTTTAATTAGATATCCATGTTATATATATGTATATATATTGTAGATGGACATACCTCATTTTACTCCTAGCCTTGGTTCAAATCGTGTACGTCAGCGTGACTCTATGGATGATTCTACTATCAATGGACATGTGAGTTTTAGATTTTTATATATTCACATGTATATCTACATGCATACATGTATAGATCTAGATAGATATTTAAAACTACATTTACATTCTTAAATAACTTTCATAAAATTTATAATATATTATATGTATTTAACACATTATGTATACAATTTTAGCTCCAGGGCTCGACACATCCATCAAAGAAAGGTTCTCATTCAGATGATCTTTCAACTAGGAGTTGACATTCATATTAGGCTACACTAGACTTATGAGTTGTTTAACATTATGTATGACCTGGGCTACATGTTTGATGATCTTTGTTATATGTTTGTTAGGTTGTTGATATATTATTACTTGCATTTGATGATCTATCTAGAGTACATTTGTTGTATTGTTGATACATTATTATGTAGGTACATTTGATGATCTCAAGTACATTTACTTATATGATATGCATACACATTTGCTTATGTTTATATGTTTATTTTCATTCAATCTACACGTGCATGCAACTAAATTTTCTTATAATGTTTATGTTTATTTTCATCTATATACATGTACATGTGTTTGATTATGTTTAAATGTTTATACATCAATCTACATGTGTACATGTACATGTTTTTTACACTCAAGAGTGTTTATACAATCTATGTTTATATAATTTTTTTTCATTCAATCTATGTGCATGTACCTCTTTGCTTATAACATGTTTATGTTTATACCTTGTGTCTATCTACATGTACATATACTTGCTTATGTTTAAATGTTTATGTTAATAGATACATATGTACATGTACATGTTTCACTCAAGAACTTGTTTATACAAATTTTAAATCTATATTTAGAGAACTCATGTGGTCACATATTTATGATTGCTATATGTTTTAAAACACATGTTAAATGTGCATTAAATACATTAAATATGTGTGTAAATAAATAAATCAAATATACCACATTTAAACCCTACAACAATGGTTACAAATATAAATCAAATAGATCACACTTAAACCCTACAATGATGGTTACAAATAAATCAAATCAATCACACTTAAAACCTACAATGATTGATGAGTCTTGTTTATGGTCTAATTTCGGGTAGAATTTATGATTTATTTGTTGAAGTTGTCATGGAACTTGATGTTATGTGTTGATATTTTTATGATATTTCCTCAGAACTATAGACATTGGGCCTAATATTATTTATGCAAATCTTTAATGGCATTGTCATGTTATATGGACTATCTATATTAATTATGCATGTGGTTAATGAATGTTCTTTAAGGTGGTTATAGATATGTAATTATTGTGTATACTAATGCTGCCATGCAAGTATAATTTTATGATACTAAATTGAGAAAGATACCACCAACTAGGCATGCACCATAACATCCAACAAGGGAATTGTTCAAAGGTCAAAGGAGGTTGACAATAGGAGATTCCCCATGCAAATCTTTAATGGCATTGTCATGTTATATGGACTATCTATATTAATTATGCATGTGGTTAATGAATGTTCTTTAAGGTGGTTATAGATATGTAATTATTGTGTATACTAATGCTGCCATGCAAGTATAATTTTATGATACTAAATTGAGAAAGATACCACCAACTAGGCATGCACCATAACATCCAACAAGGGAATTGTTCAAAGGTCAAAGGAGGTTGACAATAGGAGATTCCCCATGCAAATAAAATGTAACTTCCTTTTAATGGAATTTAATGTTGTTGAGAAAATATAGGTGTTACTGTTGTGCTAAATCTACGTTGAGGTAGCCACATCTGACCAAATTCCATGCACCGTCACTGCCTCTCCATTTTCTTTGCTTTCCCTAAAATGGAATCCCCCTAATTTGTGGAGTTGACCACCTTTCTTAGTTGGTAGTATAAATAACGATTGGATGCTCCTTCTCTGGATGTTGCATGATCTGATGATGTACTTTCATTCTTATGTTTTCAACATTATAGTTATGCTACTCTTTTGTAGTCATATTTCCTAATGAATAAAATGAAGTTCTAAGTTTGAGCATCTAAGTTTACATTAATATTAGAGGATACTCAACCAAGGGGGGCCACTTTGTCAGAAATCCATCCTTTAGCTTAGTTTAGCCTAGTTATTACTTTTTGTTTAGTAATTAGTTAAGAATCTGGTGCTGACTATTCCTGGAACCACTAGAATTCCATTTTGTTACTATTCCTATAGCTAAAGCAAATAGAGTAGTTTCCTATTTGTTTGCTCAAATTTTCATTTGTCATGCATTTCAACTTAGTATAGTTGTTGGTTGATGTTTAGCATTTATGGTATTCCTTTCCAAGTAATTTATTTTCAACATTGTGCCTTTCTTAGCTATAGAATGAAAATGGATACTTTGGGTTCCTAGTGCACATACTGTGCTAACCCATCTCAAGTTCACATCCTTGGGTTGAAAAGTTAAATGCACCTTCATGATTATTGAAATAACTATTTAGGTTATATGTCCAATCTATGAATTACGACTGTAAAGGCCCAGTTGTTAAATCATTATAGGAGGCCAACATTTTTGGTGCCATTGCCGGGGATGGAGTCAAACTAGGGAGTTCTTTAGAGTCATTAGTAGTTTTTCTTGGTGCAGTATTTCTAAATTTTTTTCTTAGTATACCCCTCATTTAGGAAGTAATGACCCCCCTTATTCTTTACCAATTCTTTGTGTGAGTTGGCTGATAGAGAGTTGATACTGCATGCATAGAGGAAGGAGAAGAGATGCTTATGGGAGATTCCTTCCTAAAAATCATAATCCATTCCAACTAGTTGAATATCATAACCTACCAAGAGAAGAAGAAGAAGATCCACACCCCTTTGTTGATGCATTTTCTGATCTGACTAGCTCTGAAGTTTCCTTTGAAGACAAAAAATAGCTTGAGAATCCCTTTGCTTTGGCACTACATCAAGGAGTCATGGGTGATGAAAATAGAAACAAACTTAACCAACCAAGTTTTCCTTTCCCCATTGCCCATCAGAATGAAGTTGACAACATAAAAAATATCCCTGCTTCAGCACTCCCCAAGTTTTATGGACTTGTCATAGAAGATCTTGATACCTTCTTATCTGAGTTTGACATACTCTACAGGAGTTATGACTATACCACTGATTCCCATAGACTTAAACTATTTCCTACCACTTTGAAAGAAGTTGCATTAAGATGGTTCATGAGCCTAGGAAGAGATACTATGGAAACTTGGGAGGAAATAAAGAAAAAATTCCTTAAGAAATACAAGGAGTATTGCAGGGGAAGTGACATGAGAGGAGGTGACATTTTTAGGATGCAACAAAAGGAAGATGAGAGTCTAAATGATTACATTGCAAGGTTTTTGTTTTTCCTACAAAAATATTCACACCATACAATTAATGAAGACTCACAAAAGTTGCTTTTCCTAAGAGGAATCAACGACAACTACATCGATGCCTTGGACATGATGGGAGGAGGAAATATCTCCCAAGTTCCTTGGGAGGATATCAAGAAAATATGCTAGAAGTACTCTAGGGAAGCATCAAAGAAAGAGAGCTTACCAATCCTCTATTGGTAAGTCATCTACCGGTAGAGTTTCAAGGGTGGAGATTACACACTTGCTGGAAAATTTCAAGCAAGAAATTATAAACAATCTAGCTACTCAGCTGGATACACTTCAAGCCAAGAAGAAACAAGAGGAGGCAGGGGAAATGTTGGTAGAGTATTTCCCCCATTCCAGACAAAAGAAGAAGGACTAAAGATGCAATATGGTAGCTAATATTGAAAGTAAGCAAATTCCACCTGAGTTCAACCAATGCATATTGAAGAAGACCAAGTCTACTATGTTGCAAAAAGGAGGCCTTGGGCTCCAAGACAAGGTATGCCACCAAATCTACCCTCTTATGCTGGGCCATATTTCAATTCCTATTCATCTGATAACCAATGGTAGACCCCATATCCATCCTGCTATGGAGGATATCCACCACAACCTTGGGGTAATCCTCCAAATGTTTTTCCCAATCATCAAAACTCTCCACCCTAGTGGTAGAAACCTTAGGGGAATTGACAACAATTTTAAGGGCATTGGCAACCGCCTCCAAGAAATTGGCAACAAACAATGGAGGGGAGGACAACAATGGCCTACCCAAAAAATGAGTTACATACAACCACCTTCTCAGCCCAATAACCTGCTATAATACCTACCCCTACTAATTCAAGATCAAATGCACCTAAACCTAATAAGCTACCAACTCAGCCTACACCCAATCCAAATAACAAGCCACAATAGTAGCCTGTATACTCTGTTGATTCAAACAAATTCCCTACATATGATGTGAGTGTAAGTGGCATCCACTTGCATTCAAGAACTACTTTACCAGCCCCTTCCAAGTCCATTATCACTGAGTTTCATAAGGAAGAGGAAGAGGAACCTCTGAATGATCCCATTCAACCAAGTGCACTTAAAAATCTTAAACCAGTCCAAGTCAAGTAGACTAAATAAGAACCACCATTTCCTCAGAGATTGGAAGTTGCCAAGAAAAATGAAGAAAAGGAGGACACAACCTTTCACACCTTGGACCAATTGGAGCATATATGTTTCTAGATACCTCTATTTCAAGCCATAAAGGATGTCCCAATCTATGGCAAGGAAATCAAAGAAGCATGCCTCAAGAAGCTAGGAAAGAATAAGAAAGACCCCACTACGGTTCATGTGGTGGGACAACTAGCTGACATCACGCTTGGAAAAGTGACTATCCCTAAGTAAAATGACCCAAGTAGTCATGTGGTAGTAGTTGTTATAAATATGATTCAAATAAGGAATGCTCTAATTGATTTAGGGGCAGAAATAAATGTAACGACTAATGACATCCTACAACAACTAATTGTTGCAAGCATGAGATCTACTCCTACTGTCCTATAGCTTGCTGATAGTTCTATTGTTAAAATTGATGGTATAGTGGAGGACCTTGTGGTAATTCTAGACTCTTGGGAGGACCTAATAGACTTCATTATTCTTTATCCTAAAGCTCCACTAGGCAGGTATACCATTATTCTTGGAAGACCATGGTTAGCAATTGCAGATGCATATATTGGATGCCAGTTAGGTGACATGGCCATTTTTCATAGGAAGAGCACCAAAAATTTTGTTCTTTATCCTCCTGCTCAGCCATCCCATGATGAGAATAATCACATATGGCCACATGTTGGTGAAGAAGCCGATGAAGTTAATTTTGTGGCACAACTTATGATGTTAGGAAAAATCTCCTTCAGCATCATCTTCTCATTTTGCTACTCCAGTCAAGAAACTTTTGCCTACTCTTCTTGTAACCACTATTCCTGTAGACCTTCTTCCTACAGTCACTCTTCCTACAACCACTCTTCCTAGACCCAGACTTCCTGCAACAATAGGTATGTCCCATACATTGATACAATATGAACTCAAAGTACCATGCATTAACGAAGTAGCCATGATAGAGTCAACTACACAAGTACAAGTGTCAGAAGGAAAATATCTGAATATTAACAACAAACTAAATGAAGAACAACAATTTTTGTTGGAAAAATTATTGAGGACACACCAGCATGCATTTGCATGGGATTATTAGGAGATGAAGGGATTGGATCCTAAGCTTTTCACTCATAGAATTTACATCAGAGATGATTGTACCCTAGTGAGGTAGCCACAAAGAAGAATTAACCCTACACTAAGAGAAATTGTAAAAGGAGAACTCCAAAAATTGATAGATGCAGGATTTATCTACCCCATTTTAGATAGCTAGTGGGTGTCTACATTAGTGATTATGCCTAAAAAAGGAGGGAAATGGTGAGTTTGTGTTGATTACAGGGAACTTAATATTGCCACCAAAAAAGACTATTTCCCCTTACCTTTCATAGATCAAGTTTTGGACTCACTTGCAGGAAAGCAATACTTCTCTTTTCTAGATGGATTCAACAACTACAATTAGATCCAAATTGCACCAGAGGACCAAGAGAAGACCACCTTTACCTATCCATGGGGGACCTAAGATAATTATTTGGTACTTCCATTTGTCTTATGCAATGCACCTGCAACTTTTTAGAGGGAATTCACTAGCATATTTTTAGACATTTCTCATGATTGCATGAAAATTTATATGGATGATTTTACCACCTATGGTGTTGATTTCAATGAAGCATTGGAGAATCACAGGAAAGTCCTACAGAGATGTGAAGATCACAATCTCTCTTTAAATAGTAAAAAGTGCTTCATGATGATGTAGGAAGGTGTAGTCCTTGGACATTACATCTCCCACAAAAGAATTCAAGTAGAACCTTCAAAGATTGAGGTGATCACAAATCTTCCCACACCTACAAAACAAAAGGATGTTAGGAGTTTCTTGGGCCATGCAGGATATTACAAGTGTTTCATCAAGGATTTTAGCAAAATAGCTAGCACCATTTTATACTCTTCTAACTAAAGATGCTGAATTCTAGTGGACTGAAGATTGTGATAAGGTATTTTCTGATTTAAAGGTAGCCTTGACTCATGCTCTTGTCCTCAAAGGAAATAATTGGGAGCTTCCTTTCCACATCCATACAAATGCATCAGATTATTCCATAGGATAATTCTTAGGATAGGAAGGAGCTATTGAAAATACCATAATTTATTTTGTTAGTAAAAATTTGTAGGGATTTGAATTCAACTATATAATGATAGAGAAAGAAATGTTGGCAGTGATCTATTCCCTAAACAAAGTCATTCATCACATAATTGGTTACCAAATCCTTATGAACATTGATCATGCAACCATTAGATATCTTATGAATAAACCTCTGATCTCTAGTAGGCTAGCAAGATGGTTATTGTTGATGCAATATTTTGACATAACCATTGTGGATAAACCAGGGAAGGTCAATGTTGTTGCAGATTTTCTCTCAAAGTTGATTACATCAGAAGACAATCAAGGCATAGATGACTCTCTTCCTGATGAGCATCTATTCTCCATCAGTGTACAAACACCCTAGTAAGCTGACATAGCTAATTTTCTAGTCATAGGTAGGGTTCCTCCTCACTTCTCTCCAAAAGAGAGCAGGGAACTCATTGAAAAATATTTTCCTTTCTCCTGGATTTCTAGATGTTTGTTTTATATTGGACCAGACCATGTCATCAGGAGATGCATGAGAGAAGATGAGACATATGACATTTTGCATGCATATCATAATGAACCATGTGGAGGATATTTTGCAGCCAAGAGGACAAAAATAAGGATTTTGAACATAGGATATTACTGGCCAACACTCCACAAGGATGTAGGAAGGTATACAAGAAAATGCGATAGATGACAAAGAATGGGCAGACCAACCAAATCTAATGAGATGCAACTTTTCCCTTAGGTAGTAATCACTCCCTTTGACAAGTGGGAATTGGATTTTGTAGGACCCATTGACCCTCCCTCAAATGGTAAGTATTATATCCTAGTATGCACTGATTATGTAACAAAGTGGGTAAAAGTTAAGGCCATGAAGCATGAAAGAGATAACAAAGTTGGAAAATTTCTTTATAATGAGATTTTCACAAGGTATGGAGTTCCAAGAGAGATAGTGATTGATCAAGGGGCTCAATTCACATCAACCCTTGTTAAAGAACTAGTTAATGAGTACAACATAAGATACAAGAAGTATACTCATTATCACCCCTAGGCCAATGGCCAAGTTGAGGTGACCAACAAATAAATTGAAGCTATTTTGACCAACACTATAGCTATCCACAAAAAGGATTGGGAAAACATATTACAAGAAGTTTTTTGGACCTATAGAACTACCTATAAAACAACTATAGGCTTCACTGCATTTGAGTTGTATGGAAAGACAACCATGATTCCCATTGAATTTGAACATAAGACTCTTAGGATTGTAGTAGATTGGGGGATGTATATCTCTAAAACACAAAGATAAAGAATCATGCAGCTGAATGCTTTGGATGAGATGAGGAAAGTAGCCTTTTATCACATAGAGGTAGCGCAAAATCAGAGAATCAAGTGGCATGGAAAATTCATCAAGGACAAGGAATTCTAGCCAGGTGACTGGGCACTACTCTATGACTCAAGGTATCAAGACAATGCTAGAAAATTGTAGACAAGGTGGCTAGGACCATATGAGGTTGATGAAGTATTCCCTAATGGTGTTGTTCAGCTCACTACTATTGACCCAATTAGATTCAAGTTGCTTATCAATGGTCATCGCCTTAGATTGTATCACAATCCAACTTTTAAGGAGGAGTTTTTGCAACAATTCACTCAGCATGTTGCACCTGAGCTTCCTGCAGCCAAAGGAAGTGGACCTAGTGTCTGGCTAATTAAGGTATGTACTTGTCATAATAAAGACTTCCACTTTTGTGGGAGTCCATTTCTTCACCCATCCACCCATCTGCCCATCCATCTCCACTTTTCTCCCTCTTCCACTACATCACTTCATTCCACTCACCCTCATTCCACCTCATTTTCATTCATTGTTCAACTTATTTCCTAAAAGGGAAAACTATACTTTATCCACAATATTTACATCGAATCCTCCACACATTCAGGTATCTACGTATTAATTGCTATATCTTAATTGTCTTTAGTGCATTCATTTAATTGTTGTGTGTTAATATGGATGTTCACCATAGCATGACATTATTCCCTATCCTTGTCAAATCATCATCACATTTGAGGACACATGCCAAAATTTAGGTTGGGAGGGAGGAAAAATATGTGAATACTTTTCCCACATGTTAGTCCATGCTGGTCTATGTCAACAAAATTTAAATTGAGCTAAATTGAGTTCATTTGAAATTTGAGTGAGAGGACAGCTCACATGTGTGAGGTGACACCAACTGCTACCACCATTTCTCTCCATCATAGCTTTCGTTTATTGCTTCTTCCTTGTAATTATTGACCTTCTCACAATCTCAAGCTGTAAAAAAAGGGTACAAAGGGAAAATTCAGTCAACATTGGCATTGGAAATTTGGCAAGTGTTGTAGGAAGGTGAATTTGGTTTTCAGATAAGAATTGCAGGAAGGAAACTACAAAGTGATTGTTTGATTGCAGACAATGGGAGGTGAGTTAATTCAAAATTAACCTATGGTGAATGATGTATTACTATAGGATGCACCCTACCTGACCAAACACAGAAATTGTGGCTAGTTAGACTACTTCCTAAAGCTAGATAGTTTTAATGAAGACATTGCACTAGAATTTTCCTAGACATTGTCTGAAGGGAAGGCCATAGTAAAAGGGTTGGAGGACATGGCAACTGAAGAAATAATTACAGAGGTTATAGGGTTTCCTACCGACAATGAAAATTTCCCTATTTCTAAATATTCCAGGTCAGCTAGGGCCAGATTTATAGAACCAAGCGACCCTCCATTGAGCATAGATAAACAAGGTGCGAAGAGAACCTCTCTGATTGAGCCATGGAAGCACATAGTTTCTTATGTCATAAAATATATCAATTGTGAAGGACGCCAATAAAATCTACATTCCATGCATTTTAAACTATTGAATCACATGAGGCAGTGGAGGAGGATGAATGTAGTGAATGTGCTTTACCACCTTCTTTCCATCATGTTGATCGAGACTCAGAAAGGTAGGGACAATTTTTTTTTCCACCATTGTTTGATTAAATTGTTAGTTGAGAAGTCTTTGCATGATGTATCTAGAATGACCTGGGAAGAATTCATAAAAGTTGATCAAATTAGACCTAAGCACTTGCAACCTAAGGTCTTACCTCAACCTCATAGGTATAGTAGGAAATTGAGCACAACTAAATCCACTCTTGGTGCTTCAACCTCTAGCACAAGAGCTAGTGTAAACCCTCCTGCAGTAGAAGAAACCATAGAAATTAGCTCTTCTAGGACAAAGCACTTAGAGAAAGAAAGTTCCTCCCCAGATTCTGATGATGATGTTCCACTTGGAATCCTAATAAAAACTAAGGCACAAAAAAGAGAGGTAGAAATGAGAAAAAGAAAATCTAAAAAGCAACCAATAGAAAAAGAAGTACCAAGCTCTAGGAAGTGAAAGGCTAACACTGTTCATCCTGCAGCTAAAGAAAAACATGAGAGCCCTCTCAGGAAATCAAGACCAGTCAGGAAAACCTTTGGTATGCCTTCACAAGAAAGCCCTAAGTCTATAGAAATATCACAGGGGGACACAAAATCCCCAATGGGATAGGTGAATGTCGAGGAAGAGGATATATTTAAGACAACAACAAACATAACATTTTCAAATCTTGTTGATATTGTAGAACAAGTGGAGAATCAAGGGTATGAGGAAAATCAGGATTTCCTATAGCATGAGCATGAGCAAGAGCAAGAGCAAGAACAATTAGTGCCCCTGAAGCCAGAATTGATAGGACAACATGAATCCTTGCAGTTAGTACTATATGGGGAGCAAGCATTAGTGCTAGGAAAATGTTGGTGGGAATGCATAACCCCCCTAATTTTTAAATGCACATGATAGCTATGCATTTATGGAAAGAGATGCAAAGAAGAGAAGAGGAATGGAAAGAAGAGAAACACAAATTGAAGAAGGAAATTGAAAAGAAAAATGAGGAGATTGAATACAAGGATGCAAAAATTGCCACCTTGAAGAAGAATGTGGATGATATGGCAGGCTTGGAAACACAAATTTTAGAGTGCATGACCCCTCCAAGGGTATATGCTCCACATTTGAAGGAGAAATATATTTCTTTTAAGATGGCAAGGATTATATCAGGTTTGAACCCTTCTATTGAGACTCCTATTGAATTTTTTAATGCTTATCGAATTGCTTCTCCTGAAATGAAGAATTTTTTGGGTGAGTTTTATTTGCATAATTATGTTGTGACACAAGAACATGATTGGAATCCACTACTATATGTTGGGGATGTCCAATTAAGGGAATTTATGTCTTGGGTACAAAATGAGATTAGTTGGGGAGAAAAATATGGGGCTTATAAGCAATTGGAATCCAACATCCCTCTACCCATTAGGGATAAATCAATGAATCCAAGGGACAATTATGGGGAATGGCACAAAATGCCTTTTAGACCTAGCTATGGTAATAGGATTATGCCTTGGATAGAAGCAGTCTACAGTGAGTATTAGGTGAAGGAAAAAGCAAAAGAGGAAACTATGAATTTGAGATACCTCTCACAAAGATGGAACAAACTAACTGATGAGCTAAAACAGGTTGAGCCTCATTCCATCCAAAACTATGATGCAACACTCAAAATAATTGATAGATATATACAAATTGGAAGAACAAAGGGATGATTCTAGCTTCCCCTGACTTTTCTGCCACGTATTCTGATGAAGTACGTACCAAACTTCAAGTTTTACCACTATGATATTGTTCTAGAGAGACAAAGATGGAGCAGATTGGACAAATTCAGAGGATTCTATTAGGACCCTGATTCATGCACAACAAACACTGATGTAGGATAGTTGTTAGTTGCAAATTTTAGAGCATTGACCAAGCAGAAGAACAACGCTTCCCCTGTTGGAGGAATAGCAAAACCTTAGGTTGGGGGGAGTGATGAGTCTAGTTTATGATCTAATTTTGGGTAGAATTTATGATTTATTTGTTGAAGTTGTCATGGACCTTGATGTTAAGTGTTGATATTTTTATGATATTTCCTTAGAACTATAGACATTGGGCTTATCTTGTTTCTACATTTGAATCTTTAATGACATTGAAATTTTATATGGACTATCTATATTAATTCTACAAGTGGTTAATGAATGTTCTTTAAGGTGTTTAAAGATATGCAATTATTGTGTGCACTAACATTTCCATGCAAATATAATTTGAGGATACTAAATTGAGAAAGATACTGCCACTTGGGCATGCACCATAACGTCCAACAAATGAATCATTTAAAGGTCAAAGGAGGTCGATGGTAGGATATTCCCCATGAAAATTGAATGTAACCACCTTGTAATGGACTTTAATGTTGTTGAGAAAATATAGGCCTTACTATTGTGCTAAATCTATGAGGTAAACATGTCTGACCAAATTCCATGTGTGCGTAACTACCTCTCCACTTTCTCAGCTTTCCCTAAAATGGCATCCTTCCAGTTCATGGAGTTGACCACCTTGCTTATTTGGTAGTATAAATACGGATTAGATTCTCCTTCTCTAGAGGTTGTGTGATCTAATGATGTACTTGCATTCTTAAGTTTTCAGTAATATAGTTATGCTACTCTTTTGTACTCATATTTCCTGATGAATAAAATGAAGCTCTAAGTTTGATCATCTGAGTTTACACTAGTATTAAAGGATACTCATCCAAGGTGACCCACTTGGTGAGTAATCCATCCTTTAGTTTGGTTTAGCCTAGTTATTACTTTCTATTTAGTAATTACTTAAGAATATGGAACTGATTGTTCCTACAACCACTAGAATTTCATTATGTGACTATTCTTGCAGCCAAGGCAAATAGAGTAGTTTCCTATTTTATTTTTCTTAGATTTTCATTTCTATCATTAATTTCAACTTAGTATAGTTGTTGGTTGATTTTAAACATTTATGTTATTCATTTCCAAGCAATTTACTTTCAACATTGTGCCTTTCTTAGTTGTAGAATCAAAATGGCTCCTTTGGGTTCCTAGTGCACATACTGTGCTAACCCATTTCAAGTTCACATCCCTAGGTTGACAACTTAAATGCACCTTCATGATGATTGAAATAGCTATTCAAGCTAGATGTTCAATCTATGAATCATGACTATAAAGGACTAGTTGTTAAGTCATTGTAGGAGGCCAACAATGATGGTTAAAATGGGAATATGATAGCACTATAGGGTGACAACCATCTCAATTTCACCATATGAAGGCATTCTAACCATCTTTCCTCACACAAAATAAATCTAGGCTTGATTCCAACTTTTCACCTAGTCTTCCTAGTAGGCTACTAGACCTAGTTTCTCCACCATAACTCTCTAAATTCCTTAACAACCTCTAAAAAAACCACAATTTTAGCCATCCATTTAGGCCTTCTTCCACATACCTCAAACCCACTTAAGACTCCTTTGGATCAACTTTCTCAAAACTAGCAAACTACACTATCCACAAGGCCAATTAGGCCAAATTAACAAAGCAACCCTCCTTTATTCTTCCTTTTAGATGAAAAAACCTATTGGGAAGCAACAACTAGTCTTCCAAAGCACCAATTCCACCACTTTTGGGGAGTGATAAGCCCACTAGCATAATAAACCCCAAAATCCTCTCTTTTCACAAGTTAAGCAAGGGTTTATTGAAAACCCTATCTCCATCATATAATCCAAACTTGAAACCACCTCAATCCTTCCCATTTCTACCTGTATAAACTCAATCTACCCTCAGATTATGCTTCCCACAAGATTCTTATACACTTCATAGAACCACTCAATTTCACCTATTTTCACCTATTTTCACCTTTGTTCAACTAGGGTTTCTTACACTAACATACTAAGGACCTATCCTACCCTTGAAAACTATCAAACAAAACAATCTCCACTAGATATCCCTAAAACAAACTTATTCTAACCCTTTTCCCAAAATCCTTTACAACTTTCCACTTCTAGCCTTGTTTCTAAGGCCTAAAATCTAAACTTTCAATAGGGCAGCGTGGAGAAACTCTCACAAAGTCTGTACCAACCTTAAATTATGCCTCCTACCCCAACTCTTAACCTATTTAGGCTTATTCCACCAAGATATAGTAGCTATAGAAAGGTGGAATGTCCTGTTAATGAATTTTAACCCTCAAAACTCTAAACCCCTGTTTTCAAACTACTTTGAGGAAATTGAATGCCAATTCCACTTTACACAAAAAAATCCAATAAAATCAACTTTTAATTGAAGCTAACACATAATAATATCAATACCAATGCAAATTAATCTGATGGCAGCATGTACAGGGTCGTACCAGGCCTACAAACTAAGAGTTTACCAAAAAATAACAAAAAACTTGAGATATTTTATTGAGTTTCTTCTCCAAAACCTTCAACAACCATCCACATTGAGTTTACAACATATTTATAATTCAAACAACTCCTACCAATTCCTAAAACTACCCTTCAACTTCCCATGACCATTTGGCTTCCCTCTAGCTTTCAAATTTGCACATTTTATACAATACCTCATATGACAACATTTAACAATTTTGCAAGATTTTACAATTGGTATGTGTAGGATCATCATGGAAAAATATATGCCCTTAAGTGGCAAAAAATTTAGAAAAATCAGAGTTAGGAAACTTTATGTAAAAAATTGAATAAGTTATCTATATTAATTCAAAAATATGTAAGAATAGAATCTGTAGCAAATTGAATGTAGTTTCTAAACTACTAGGTTTATTTATTTATTTTAAATCTATTTGGTGAAAATTTTAAATTTCAATGTAGTAGTACTTAAATTTCAGGGAAAAAACAAGTAGGTGTTTGTCTAATCATCCTAATCACATTAAAATGATAATATTTTTTATAATATTTTAGATATAAGTAGAGGAATCATGTTTGGATGTGATTCATATTTTTTTGTAATTTTTTTCCAAGTAAATAATTAATTATCAATTTTTTTACAAATTTTAAAAAATATAAAAACTCGTATGTCTCACCACCTTAACTTGGTCAAAACTTCATGAAATTCATTTGTTTTTTTTAATCCTATAGTATGAAAAACATAGAATGTGATGCATGTTTCAGATTCAAAAAATGTGATACAGTTTGAAAGCTAGAGATGTTTTTCAATCAACCTATCAATCAGGACTTTAGTCGTAATTTAAATAGAAAATGAATAATAATTGTTTATTAAATTCAAAGTAAAGAATAATTTATATTTTTGGAAAGTTGAGAATCTCCTTTAAAAACCCTTTTCATTTCATCAATTTTGGGTAAAAAAAGAGTCGCCAACCACATAGTCAACACATACCCATCATATTGCCACTTTTTGGCCCATCATGATCCTACACATACCCACTTAATGACCTCACAATGACTCCAAATACCACAAAAACATTACAAAATGGCCCAAAATGGTCTTATTTGACCTTATCATGACTAAAGAAACCTAACTAGACTCAAATTTATAAAATGGAGCAACAAGGTGCTCTACGCCATTCACCCAACCATGAAATTCTTCCAAGTATCTTGGAAGTCTTGAACCCTTAACTTGAAACAACACTTTGATATCCAACACTTTGATACTCCTCCTTGTAGTCTTCCATGCTCTACTCCATTGGTCTTCATCTTCACCTTTGGCTTGTATTTTTCCATGCATAGTAGCCCTTCTCTTGCATTGTCTTTTTGGATCTGCATCTCCATGTTTTGATTCATCTTCATCTACTACATCCATCTAATTTCACTATGTTCCTTAGCTTTACTCATTTCCAAATAATCCAAACCTTGGCTTTGCTCTCTCATCTTAACTCTTGGTTTAACTCCCACCAACATAACCACCAAAACAAGGAAGTAGTAGAAGACTTTCTTCACTCTTTTCCTCTTACCTCTTCTCTCCACAATCAGCTTAAGGTTCTTCATCTTTTGAACCCCCATGCACTCAAGTTTACCAACCTCTATCATGGAAGAATATAACTGCCTACAAATCATTTTTATCACCCAAGGACAAATCTTTGTCCTAACCACAACATCACTACTCTTCTCCACATCTTTTGGAGACTTCTCAAACACACTAACTTTAGCCTTCTCTCTGCCAACCATTGTCAACATCACATCATTAGTCTCTTCCAACATTGATGCCTTCCTAAAACTCTTTACCTTCACATCTTCACCTCTTGGGGTGACTGCAACTTCACTTATCTCTTCAATCTCTACTAAACCTTGCGGGTATGTGCATGATCATCATGGAAAAAACAGGCCCTTAAGTGGCAAAAAATTATGAAAAATCGGAGTTAGGAACTTGACTAAAAAATTGAATAAGTTATCTATATTATTTCAAAAATATGTAAGAATAGAATCTATAGCAAATTGAATGTATTTTCTAAACTACTAGGTTTGTTTTTTAAATCTATTTGGTGAAAATTTGAAATTTCAATGCAGTGGTACTTAAATTTCAAGGAAAAATAAGAAGTAGGTGTCTGCTGACCACCCTAACCACAATAAATTGATAATATTTTTTATAAGATTTTAGATATAAGTAGATGACTCATTCCCCCAATGTGATGCATATTTTTGTAATTTTTTCCAAGTAAATAATTAATTATGAAATTTTTATTACAACTTTTAAAAAATATAAAAACTCGTATGTCTGACCACCTTAACTTGGTCAAAATTCATGAAATTTTATTTTTTTAATCCTATAGTATACGAAGCATAGAATGTGTCACATTTTTTGGATTCAAAAAATGTGATACCATTTGAAAGATATAAATGTTTTTCAATCAGCCTATAAATCAGGACTTTAGTTGTAATTTGAATAGAAAATGAATAATAATTACTTAGTAAATTCAAAGTAAAGAATACTTTATATTGGTGGAAAGATAAGAATCTCTTTTAAAAACCCTTTTCATTTCATCAATTTTGGGTTAAAAAATAGTCATCAGCCACATACCCATCATATTGCCACTTTTTGGCCCATCATGATCCTGCACATACCCTTGCACTAACCTTTTCCATTCTCCTTGACTCACTATCTTCTTTCCTTGCACTAGATTCTCCATATTTTCCATCACTATATTCTCAGTTTCATCAATTTCTTGTCCCATCAATGGACAATTTACCTTTCTTTTCATCTTCTTTTCTTGACTTTCCACACTCTACTTTTTAAACACCATGCTCTCACATTGCTACTCTTCTACCTTCACTATCTTATACTCTTTCTCTTTCCATTTTATCTAGTCCTCTTCATCTCTTATTATCATAATTTATGCCTCTCTCATCACTATATTTTTAGACATACAAACCTTTGTTTCTGCAGTGCTTGACTGCCCATTACCTTTAGTTACCTTCAAGGGACACAATATTGTTCCCACCTTGATCTCTTCACTCTTTACAAGCCCATCATGGCTTTCCACAATATTTTCATTCACTTTATATTTATCCATTTCCTCTAGCTTTAGTTCCTCTATCTCTAAGATCCCTTTTCCATTAGTTTTATCAGTCCTTGCACTATCAAACTTTTTCTACTTTCCAACTTCTTGTCCTTTTAGTGGAAAATATATTTCTTCCATTGTGACCTTACTAGGCCAACCTTTCCTTTCCTTAGGAAAATCCTTTGCATTCACCACATCTCTTTATCTTTTTAGGACCTATGTCCCAAAATTTTCCTTCTCACAAACCTTTGTATCAGATATGCCCATCACTATCTTGTCATCACATGATTGTCTTGCACCTTCTTTTTCTTTCCTTTGCCAAATTCAAATCCTTTCTTGTCTTCATCATATTTTCCAATCTTGTCTTGAACCTTTAAGGTCATTTCACCTTTGAACTCATCACTCTCTTTACTCTTCCACTTTGCATCCCTATCAATACTAGCTATCTCAACACTTTTCTTCTTTGTAGTGGTTGCATTCTCACTATACTTGTCTTCCTCATTCCTTAGAAACTATTTTTTTCCCTACATTGTTATTCTCACTTTCTTGCTTTGTCTCTTATCCTCTTCCACCAATGGAATCAAATTAAAAGCAATTTCATCCTTCATAATCTTTAACTATTATATCTTCCATCATACAAAGTAGATATTTCATATTGCCATGAAATCCCTAATAAAAAATGACATATGTACTCATAGGTACATCACATAAAATTCTATCTTTATAACCACCTATTTGAAACTCAACCCAGGATTGCTCCTTGACCAACAAAGTATGATCACCATTCAACCAGGAAACATAATAGGGTGATTCATGAGGAAACCTTTCTAGATGCAACTTTTCAACCATGTCTTGAGATACCATATTATCTAGACTACAAGAATCTACCATTACAATACATACCTTACCTTGACACTTGCAGGTGGTTTTGAAAAGTGCATTTCTTTGTGTTGCTTCTCTAATTTCCTTTGCCATGTCATCTTGTCTTTACAATTTCTAACTGTCCTTTTATGCAAACTTCAACCAGTCACCTTCAAATATCTATTAACTGTGCTCTGATACCATCTGATAGAAATATAGGGTGGAAACCATCTCACTTTCACCATACAAATGGATTCTAACCACCTTTCCTCACAAGGTCAATCTAGGCTTGATTCCAACTTTTCAACTAGTCATCCTAGTAGGTCAGCAAACCTATTTTCTCCACCATAACTCTCTAAATTCCTTAACAACCTCTAAAAAAACCACCATTTTAGCCATCCATTTAGGCCTTCTTCCACATACCTCAAACCCACTTAAGAATCCTTTGGATCAACTTTCTCAAAACTAGAAAACTACACTATCCACAAGGCCAATTAGGCCAAATTAACAAAGCAACCCTCCTTTATTATTCCTTCCAAATTGAAAAAAATATGGGGAAGAAACAACCAGTCTATCAAAGCACCAATTCCACCAATTTTAGGGTGTTATAAGCCCACTAGTATAACAAACCCCAAAACCCTCTCTTTTCACAAGTTAAGCAAGGGTTTATTGAAAACCCTATCTCCAGTCCTCATCCAAACTTGAAACCACCTCAATACTTCCTATTTCTTCTTGTACAAACTCAATCCACCCTCAGATTATGCTTCCCCCAATATTCTTATACACATCCTTCATAGAACCACTCAATTTCACCTATTTTCACCTTTGTTCAATTGGGATTTCTTACCCTAACATAATAAGGACCTCTCCTGCCATTGAAAACACTAAAAAAAAACACTCTCTACTAGATATCACTAAAACAAACTTATTCTAAACCTTTTCCAGACAATATTTTCAAATTTCCACTTCTAGCCTTATTTCTAAGGCCTAAAATCTAAACTTTCAATAGGAAAGTGTGGAGAAACTCTCACAAAGTATATTCCAACCTTAAATTATTCCTCCTACCCCTAATATTAACCTAATCTAGCCCATTTCACCAAGAGACAACAAGTACAAAAAGGTGCAATGGCATGTTAATGCATTTTAACCTTTAAACTCTAAACCCCAGTTTTCATACCGCTTTGAGGAAATTGAATGCCAATTCCACTATACACAACAAAATCCAATAAAATAAACTTTGAAGTGAATATAAAATATAATAATATTCTATCCTAATGCAAATTAATTTGATGGTAGCATGTATCGAGCTGTACTAGGCCTACAAACTGAGAGTTTATCAAAACAATAAAAGAAAAGTTGAGGTATTTTATTGAGTTTCTTCTCCAAAACCTTCAACAACCATCCACATCGAGGTTACAAAATATTTATAACTCAAAAAACTCCTACCAATGCCTAGAACTACCCTTCAACTTCCCATGACCATTGGGCTTTCCTCTAGCTTACAAATTTTCACTTTTTGACAATACCTCATATGACAACATTTAACAATTTTGTAACATTTTACTTAATGACCTAACAATGAATAAAAATACCATAAAACATCACAAAATGGCCCAACATGGCCTTATTTGACCTTATCATGACTAAATAAACCTAACTAGAATCAAATTCATAAAATGGAGCAACAAGGTGCTCTGCACTAGAATACACTCCCTATATGTTTGGTAAATGTACGTCAAGGATTCAAATCATTTAATGTATTTTTCAAGTGGAATATCATTATAATATAGTACTTGTTAAAATATTCTCTAAACATAATAATGAATGGATGAGATAAGAGTTTTAAATAGTAAGATGAGGCCCTAATCAAAAGTACTACAAGTAAGTTACTAGAACTAATATGTACCCCATCAAAAGCAATATAAGTACAAAAGAACTATATTCTTTAAAGGTTCTGTTTAATTTCTATATAAAGAATAGTAATCATCTTTTCACCTTTAAATCTAGAGTTATATTAAATAGAAATAAACTTTTCAATTTTTGTAACTAGGTTTTCACATTATGTACATAACATAAAATTAAGCATTGAATTCTTGAATCAATTTATAATAAATTTTCTATTTATATATGTACCTTTAAAACAAAAAGAAAATTAAATATGTAATGTTCAATTTAAGTTCTTGTAAGCATATAATTGGACTTTAGGAAAAATGATTTTAGAAAACTTCACTAGGTTTCAAACAAGTATTGAAAGCATATACATGAGTTTACATGCAAGCAAAAAAAGTGAGAGATGATTCTATAAGTGGAGTTGAAATTTTAAATGAAATCAAATATTCTTAAAATTAAGAATTTTTCATGGAACAAATATACATATAATTAGACTTTAGGAAAAATGATTTTCAAAAACTTCACTAGGTTTCAAGCAAGTATTGAAAGCATATATATGAGTTTACATGCAAGCAAAAAAAGTGATAGATGATGCTATAAGTGGAGTTGAAAATTTTCAAATGAAATCAAAGATTATTGAACTTAGGAATTCCATGGAACAATTATACACGTAATTTTACTTTCTAAGGCAAAATGATTTTAAGAAACTTCATTAGGTTTCAAACAAGTATTGAAAGCATATATATGAGTTTACATGCGAGCAAAAAAAGTGAGAGATGATACTATAAGTGGAGTTAAAATTTCAAATGAAATCAAAGATTCTTGAACTTAATAATTCCATAAAACAAATATACATATAATTAGAATTTAGGAAAAAATATTTTTAAAAGCTTCACTAGGTTTCAAACAAGTATTGAAAGCATATATATGAGTTTACATGCAAGCAAAAAAATGAGAGATGATGCTATAAGCGGATTTGACAATTTACAAGTGAAATGAAAGATTCTTGAACTTAAGAATTCCATGGAACAAATATACATATAATTGGAATTTCTAAGGAAAAATGATTTTAAAAATATTCACTAGGTTTCAAAAAAGTATTGAAAGCATATATATGAGTTTACATGTAAGCAAAAAAAGTGAGACATGATGTTATAAGTGGAGTGGAAATTTCAAATGAAATGAAAGATTCTTGAACTTAAGAATTCTATGGAACAAATATACATATAATTGGACTTTAAGTAAAATGATTTTAAGAAATTTCACTAGGTTTCAAAAAGTATTGAAAGCATATATATGAGTTTACATGCAAGCAATAAAACGTGAGAGATGATGCTATAAGTGGAGTTGAAATTTCAAATGAAATCAAAGATTCTTGAACTTAATAATTCCATGGATCAAATATACATATAATTTGACTCTAGGAAAAATGATTTTAAAAAGCTT
>VDFB02008291.1:0-18945 GCA_007258455.2 Sequoia sempervirens
TGGCGTCGGACTTTTACACGCCCTTTGCAAGTCACTCAACATGAAAATCGGGTCTTTCAACTATATTTACAAGTCTTTTAATAAAATCGGGTTTCTAAAAGACAAATGCAAACAAAATAAAGAAAATCGGGGTTTTCATAAGTGATTGCAAATCAATTTAAATAAAATCGGGCTTTTGAAACCTCTTTGCAAGTTCCATTAAGTGAAAATTGGGCCTTTTTGATGCTTTTGCAAATCACTTTAAGAAAATCGGAGTTTTTTGAAGTTTTTACAAGTGAACATAAGGAAAATCGGAACTTTTAAAAGCTATTACAATTACTTTATAAAAAGTAACTTGTAAAGAAGTCAAAAAGTTCCTAAAAATGCAAGTGCCTCAAAAAGTTCCTATTAAAGACATTAAAAAGAAAATTTAAAAGTAACTTGTAATGAAGTTCAAAAACTCCTACTTGCAGTGATGTCAGGAAAACCCGAAATTGATCAAAAACACACTAAAAATGACTCAGAATTTAACAAAAACGGACAAGAATGTGTAAAAAGTGGTAACCCAAAGGACTATAGACTTAAAATTGAGATTTGCTGATCTTAGCACCTCGAAATAAGTGCCATAGAGAAGAAAACCTTCAATTTTAATCAAAATTTCAATTGGTTATCCCGATTTTTAACAAGTCAAAAATCAGGGACAACAAAAGCATACACATCCGGCAGGGTTGTTGCAGTCATTACCCATTCCTAAGCAAAAATGGAAGAGCATATCTATTGATTTCATTATGGGTCTACCTAAGGTTCATGGCAAGGATTGCATCTATGTTGTGGTAGATCGACTAACGAGATTCACTCACTTCTTTGTTATTTCTTCAAAGTACAAAGCACCATAGGTGGCAGAGTTATTCTTCAAAGAGGTTTTCAAACTCCACAGGTTACCAAGTACATAGTCAGTGACAGGGATAGCAGGTTCCTTAGTGCATTCTAGCAAGAGCTGTTCAAATTGGCAGGTACTGAATTGATTCCAAGTACAAGTTACCACCCTCAGACAGATGCCAGACTAAGATAGTGAATAAATGGATTGAGGGGTACCTGTGTAGTTATGTCTTGGGATAGCAAAAGGCATGGATTAAGTGGTTGCATTTGGGAGAGTACTGCTACAACACCACTTACCACATGTCGATTGGTATGACACCTTTTTGTGCATTATATGGATATGATGCACCATTATTTCTAGATTTGGCTTTTGGAGATAGCAAGGCTCCCAAAGCCAAGGATTGGATACAAGAGAGCCAAAATATTCTCAAGGTTCTTAAGGAGAACTTACAGGTGGCACAGAATCAGCAGAAGACCTATGTAGACAAGCATAGCGTTAATTGCAGTTTTGAGGTGGGAGATTTAGTTTTCCTACAATTGCAACCCTACAAGCAGTCTTCATTGAAGAGAAGTGGTGCAGAGAAATTGAAGCCACAGTTTTATGGTCCCTACAGGATTACCAAGCATGTGGGGGAAGTAGCCTATGAGCTGGAGTTGCCCGAGAATAGTGAAATTCACAATGTCTTTCATGTTTCGTGCCTCAAGAAGGCACTGGGGGCAGCAGGTTACCACATCAGCAAATTTGCCTCTGTTGGATGAGGAGGGGCATTTGGTTCTGGTTCCTGAGGAGATTGTTGATACTCATTAGAGGAGGTTGAGAAACAAGGTGATTAAGGAGTATTTGTTCAAATGGAGAGACTCGCCAATTGAGGACACAACTTGGGAGAGAGAACAGATACTGCAGCATCCCAATTTACAGTTGCTTGAGGGAAAGCAATCTCGGGAAGGGAGGACTGTAACGTTCCCTTCTCAATGATCACCCAAGAGGACATTTTAGCCTATTTAATTCTCGTAGACTAAAGTCAGGAAAAGGGAATTAATTTATTTAATTGTTTAATATTACCTGCCACGAAAAGTACTTTTAAAAAGTTAATGTTAAATAATTAATTAAATGTGTTATAAAGTGACTTTTGGAGAAATATTAAAAAGTAACTAAAGTCACTTTATTATATTTTGAGCGGGAAATTAAAGTGAGGGATATAAAAGAGGATTTTGAAGCTCATTTGCATTATACTTGGTTTATTTCTCACTTTCACTTTTGGTGAGCTTCTCAGAGTTCTTAGTCTCGGGGTCAAGGAAACCCTATGGTATCCGATTTCAGTGGTAGAATGATTCCACCCTAGCTGGTTTTGGAGGAGATCATACAGGTCTTCTACTTGCACGAATATTGCAATTTTGTGGGTCTCTTGCGGAGACAAAATTGGAGTGAGCGTTATCTATTCAAGTTTTGGTATTTGTTGCAAGGGTTTAATCTTTGAGGTTGGAGATTGGAGCAATATCCCTCTTGAGCTTTGACTGCATATTCTTATTACTTGGGTGGAGTATTGGCATCTAGGTTTATTGGGAGTTTGTAAAGAGCTGAGCCACCATACTTTCCTGTGTTTTGTGATTATCTTTGCTAAAGTATTTTTGGGCATGAAGTAAACACACGTGAACCTTCAAGAGCTTCAGATGTTGAGCCATAACCATTCTCGAGCCTGGTCATGGCTTCACAGGAGTCGTGGAAGTCCAAGGCAAATCGTAAGATCTTTAGGAGGTCATGGGTTCCAGTTTTGCCAACATTCTATTTGCTGTAGCCATGGGAACCTTGTTGCTGAGTGTGTAACCTCATCAGAAGAAGTCATGAGCCTCAGACAGTGCAATATCAGACTCAAATCTGGACGTGGATTGTTCCTGGTCACCTGCGTGCAGTTTTTGAAGGTAACTCCTGCACATATGAGGGTCGCATGAAGTCTTGGGTGTTGGATGTGATGGTCATTCAAGGTATTTATCACTTCCAAGGCTGTTGTGGGTCATTTCCAGACTTGGCATAGCATTAACCAGGTCTGAAAGTCATTGTTTCACTCCTTAAATTGCTCTTATCAGACAAATTGATGAATATTGTTATCCTTCATAGCTGCTGTACGTTCCTGGGCACAAACAGTGATTTTTCTTCTATAAATAAATGGACAGTCTGAATTAATACAAGTCTGAAACTTATTTCTGTTGAATCAATTTTTGTTCAGTCAATATATGGGAAATAATATGTTGTGATAGAGTTTCAGATTGTTTAATCATTTCATTTTAAGCATCATTGTTGTTCATGCAAAGTATTAAACTGAGTTTTATAAAATGGAACATCTATCAAACTGAAAACTATAGCAAAAACTTCATACATCCGGGAAGGGTATTTAAAATTTGAGGCAGCTTGATGGAATTCTACTTGGTATATGGCCTGTTTTTGAAGAAAAGATTTTGAAGAATGGCATATTCATGGTTCTGGGTGTTTTTAGTTTGTTATGCTTTGTTTTTAGTGAAGTAAGCCTTAAGGGGTATTAGAATAATATTAAATTATTAAAAGATAAGGGTTACAATTGTAATAAATGTTGATGTTTATTGAGCAGCTCAGTAGTATTCTTCCAGCGATCTCCTTTACATGAGATAAATTAAATTATAGCCCCAGGCTATTTAATTTATAGAGATTCCGATTTGATGAAAAGGCACAATTTATGATAACTATATTTAGTTATTAAGAGGCACGAATTAATGAAGAAATGTAATTTTGAATGAGGCCGACCTCATGCTCCTTGGACACGATTTTCTAGAAGGGCGCGATTCTTAGAAGAGACGTGTTCCTCTCTTGTGGCCGACTTGCTTTGTGAAGGGTCACATCCCTCACTCCATCTTGTATATATATTCATTGGTGTTTCATTGTTTATCATTCATTCACATATTCATCATAAGTCGTCATACATAGTGCGAATTCTGTAGAAGAGCAAATTGAGGTTCTGTAGAAGGCTGAGTCTTATCATCAGCAAATTACATCATTGTGTTACTGTGTTTGCATCAGTTTGTGGTGCCTCTTATTGGCCTTCATATCGGCCTTTGTAAAGGAGACAATTGTGTTAACATTTCAATATATAAGTGATATATTGTTGTTGGGTTTTTCTCCCTCAAGTGGAGAGTTTTCCCAAGGTATCTGCTGTGTTCTTGTGTCTGTTTTTGAATTAATTTTTGTTCATTAAATCTGATCATAAAACTAACATGGTAACAGAGCGGGTTTGAAGGAGATCGTGATCAGATTTGTTATTGCAGCGATACTCTCTATTATCTTTTTCATATCTTTGTCTATCTCTATTTTAATCAAGATGGTGAACGGTCTTAAAATTGAGGATAGACTCGAGGGAGCATCCAACTACACATCATGGAGGTTCAGAATCATGCTCACCTTGGAAGAGAATGATTTGGTGAGTTTGTGGAGACCAAAGTTCCCGAACCTGAGGAGGAAGAAGAGAAGTTGCAGTGGAGGAAGAAAGACATCAAGGCAAAGAAGATGTTGGTTGATTCCATTAAAGATCATATTGTTCCGATTGTCTCCAAGTTGAAGACGGCAAGGGACATGTTCAAAACATTGGAGGAGATGTACGAAATCAACAACACCAGTCGGGCACTTGCACTGAAGCAACAACTACACCATGTGAAGATGGCGAAAGGAGAAACAGTGATTGCCTATTTCATGAGGATTTCGGAATTGAGAGATCAGCTCTCTACAATTGGTCATGTGATTGATGATAAAGACCTGACCATGTTTGCTCTCAATGGTCTTCCTTTATCATGGGAGTCCTACATTCAAGGAATCAGTGCAAAATCCAAACTTCCTAAGTTTGATCGTTTGAGGGCTGTAATGTCCCCTTCTCAAACCTGATTGTTCCAGTGACCGTTGGCCTTTTTCGTTGGGAACCCGAAGGCTAGTCGGAAGG
The DNA here is from genome assembly GCA_007258455.2 of Sequoia sempervirens. Taxonomy (NCBI): domain Eukaryota; kingdom Viridiplantae; phylum Streptophyta; class Pinopsida; order Cupressales; family Cupressaceae; genus Sequoia; species Sequoia sempervirens. The sequence goes on from VDFB02008291.1 coordinate 4,818, forward strand.
TTAAATTAGGGTTTCCTCATTTTGAGGAGGTCATTGCTCTGAGATGGTTGTTTTAATGGCGGATTCCTTCTGGGTTTTCAGAGGGCTTCGCAGTGGTATGTTCGTCTCAGCATTCAGAGTACTTTTTGGAATTTACTATTTTTAGTAAATTCTATTTGTGGCAGCTTTCCAGATGAGCTTAGGTTGGTTGACTCCCGGCTTCAGATTGATCAGTTGACTACATCAGTATTGGCTTCAGGGCACTCTCGGAGAAATAAGTTAAGTCATTTAAATTAAAAAGTCACGTTTAAATGTTATATTTTAACGTTGACCCCTTGGCTTAGACTTAATGACTTAATGTCGTTTTAAAAAGTGGGTCTTGAGGGTGGCGCCCTCATTAAGAAATGTTTTAATTATTTCCTAAGTCAAAAGCAAGATTATGAGGGGCGCATAATTCAAAGTTTGATATTTAATTAAAATATCAAATCTGGAGCTTGAAGAGAAAGTACGCCCTCTTGAGGAGATTAGAGATTTTGACCTAAAAGCTCATTTTAGGGTTTTGTGAAGTCAACGGAAGAATTATAAAAGGGAGTCTTGGTGCATTATTTGGGCATCTTGGAAAATACACCGTTATGCTGCCGGATTGATTCTGGATTGCTTCGAGGGATGAAGACCTCCTAGTTTGGGCATCTCTTCTCGTTTGTAAGACAACGACTAGTGATGATTATTAGTCTATTTGTGAGTGCATCTTAGCTATTTCATTTGTGTTCAGTTTTGCATTGTAAAATCTGTTTTGAGTATTTTAGTGTTGCAGCTTTAGCTTCTTTTCATACAGCAGATTGCATGTTTTGCTCATATCTCAAAAAAGACAAAAAATATCATTCTGGGTACTGCATCATTGGATGAGTTTGTAATAGGCGCCCATATCTTCCAGTTCTTAGATTTTTAGAAAGAGTATTGAATTTTTAAGAGGAAGTCGAATTTCTGTCCTAGGCCGTACCATTGGCATATGCATTGGGATCCGTGTTAATTAAATCTGCAGGGTTTGGTTTAGTTTCAAGTGTCTATCTTGGTCGCCTAGATCTTCTGAGTGCTTAGCACTTTACGGCATGTCAATTGGATGATTATTAAGCAAGTTGTGAGCATTCTTTGGAACTTGTGCACTGCTGATTGCTCATTTAAAGTACAGATCTGACAAAAAGGCAGAATACAGAAATCTGCATTTCTGTTTTGTGTTTGGGACACTGTGATTTCTTAAGGATTGTAATTGATTATTGGTTGAACATACTATTTGACAAGCATATGATATCTTGACATTGCAGGCAGTCATAATCTTGTAAACTGGCAGTAGTACTGACCAGTGTTTTGATATTGCTTTGTCATTTCTTGTAATAATCATTCCTACCTTCAGTTTAGAGTAAAACAGTGATAACTCCACCCTATGGTCGCTACTGTCCATTCTGGATGAGCAAGCACATTCTGGGTGTCGAGAAGTTTCCTCTTTTAGCATTATTTCTTTCAAGCATTATTTTGTATTTACTCCGTCATATGGTCGCCCCTCACTCCGCTTTGGATTGGGTAGCACATACTTGGCGTTGAGTTCCTTTTCCAGCATAAGCAATTCATTTTAGATCCTCTGACCAATGCTCACCATCATCGGTGCCATACTGGTTAGAGTTGCTTCAGTACGTTTTGGTTTATCATCTAACCTTAACGGGTACTTGATTGTAATGTTGTAATCTGCAATTGTTAAAATCGAAAAAAATTGGCTCGGAATATTTCAAGGGCTGACTGCATTCAAGAGGAGTCAAGGTTGGTGGCTAGAGGCGTTGGTCAAAGTTCAACTAATAAAGATATTCATGTTCCAGGAATCAAGTGTAATCTTATCTCCATTTCAGCTTTAGAAGATAAAGGATATCAAGTTGCCTTCTCCAAAGGCAAAGTACTTGTGTGGATGAAGAATTCCAATTTCAAAACTGCTCAAGTAATTGGTGTTAAACATGAGAGCCTCTATAGGCTGTGTACTCGTCCACTTCAGGCATTAGTTCATGATACTTCAAGTTTGTGTGATCTTTGGCATCGAAGATTGGCTCATCTTCACTTCTGGGCTCTACCTATCATGGAGAAGATGGTCTCGGGTCTTCCAAAGTTCAACCAAGAACATGAAGGTACTTGCAAAGTCTATGCAATGGGTAAGAATACAAAAGCTCCATTTCATAGTAGAGAAAGTAAATCTAAATGTATTCTAGATCTCATTCATTCTGATTTATGTGGTCCAATGTTTTTTCCTTCTTCGAGTGGTTTCTTGTATTACATTCTTTTTATTGATGATTGCTCTAGAAAGACTTGGATTTATTTTTTGAAAACTAAAGAGTCTGAGGAAGTGTTAAAAAGGTTCAAGGAGTTCAAAGCTCAAGTAGAGAACCTTTCCGGGAAAAGAATCAAAGTCCTAAGATCTGATAATGGAGGAGAATACACTTCTGGCAGCTTTCAGAATTTTTGTGTTGAAGCTGGGATTAAGAGGGAGTTTTGTGTTCCCTATAATCCTCAACAAAACGGTGTTGCAGAGAGAAAGAACAGATTGATCGTGGAAGCAGCAAAAGCCATGATCCATGACCAGGATCTCCAAACCTTCCTATGGGCAGAAGCCTCTAGGACTACAGTCTATGTTCAGAATAGAAGTCCTCACAGAATCTTGGAAAGCATGACTCCTGAAGAAGCCTTTATTGGAAAGAAGCCAGAGGTGAATCATTTGAGGATCTTTGGATGTCCAGTTTATGTTCGTATTCCAAAGGAAAAGAGAACAAAGTTGGAGCCTTCTGGCTGTTAATGTTTACATGCAGCGTCGTAGTAACTTCCAGCGATATCATTACTATGGATAAATTAAATAATAGCTCTCAAGCTATTTAATTTATTATGAGTCAAAGGCACGATTTATAAGGACACTTCGATTTGTTAATAAAGATAAACATTAAATGAAGAGTCACCATCATTTGTTAAAGGTTAAATATTTTCTAAAGAGGCGTGATTTCTTACAAGGCCGACCTTGTTCTAAATTGCGCGATTTTTCAAAGAAGTCGTCTTTCCCTTGTGGCCGACCAGCTTGGCAAGAGACACGTCCTTCCCTCTAAAGATGTATATATACTTGATGTTGTTATTCACTATGATCATCAAGTTAGAATTAAAAGTTCAATTCATTCAAGCAAGTTCAATTCAGTCAAGTGCGAATTGTATTAAGAGCAGATTGCGAATTGTTTCAAAGGCAAAGTTAGATATTGGAAGGTGCAGATTATCATCTGCCATTGCATCTTGTGTAGGTGCTGAAGGTTGGCCTTGTTATTGGCCTCATTGTAAAGAGGATTGTTGCCTCTATTTATATATATAAGAGAGATCTTTGTTGTTGGGTTTTTTCTCCCTCAAGAGGAGGGTTTTCCCAGGGTATCTGCTGTGTTATTGTGTCTGATTTTGAATTAATTTTCTGTGCATTAAATCTGATCTTAAATTTTACATGGTATCAAAGCCAGGTTTGAGAGGATCGTGATTAGATTATTGCAAATCAGCATACCCTTTTTTTTGTTCACTTATCTACATCAGTCAAGATGGTGAATGGGTTGAAGGTTGAGGATAGACTCGAAGGTGTATCTAACTTCACTTCATGGAGATTTAGGATCATGCTCACCTTGCGTGAAAATGACTTGGGTGAGTTCGTGGAGTCTAGCGTTTCTAAACCTGAGGAGGAAGAAGCAAAGTTGCAGTGGGTGAAGAAAGACATTAAAGCAATGAAGATATTGGTTGATTCCGTCAAGGATCATATTGTTCCGATCATCTCTAAGTTGAAGACAGCAAGAGATATGCTCAAAACCTTGGAAGAGATGTACGAAATCAACAATACCAGCCGGGCACTTGCACTAAAGCATCAATTGCATCATGTGAAGATGTCAAAGGGAGAATCTATGATTGCTTACTTCATGAGGATTTCAGATTTGAGAGATCAGCTCTCGACGATAGGACATATGGTTGATGACAAAGACTTAACCATGCTCGCTCTCAATGGCTTACCTTTGTCTTGGGAATCATTCATTCAGGGAATCAGTGCAAGATCGAAATTGCCTAAGTTTGATCGTCTAAGATCTGATTGCATTCAAGAGGAATCAAGGTTGGTGGCAAGAGATGTTGGTCAAAGTTCAAAGAATGAAGACATTCATGTTCTCGCCTCCCATACTTCAAAGAAGAAAGGAAAAGATGGAAGGAAGGGTTTCTTCAAAAGGAATCGAGACAAGGGAAATGATGATGCACCTCCATTTAAGAACAAGAGGGATATGTCCAAAATTCAATGTTTTACGTGTGACAAGTTTGGGCATTTCACCAAGTATTGTCCAACTAGACCTAAGCAGCAGGTCACCATTGCGGATGTTGATGATGCCTCTCCTCAAAAGGAATCAAGTGAATATTTGTTCTATTCGGCATTATCAAGCAGTGTACCTTCCGACACCAACACTTGGATAATCGACAGTGGTGCTTCACAACACATCACCGGCTTTAAAGAGCACTTATCAAGTTTGGTGGAAAAGGAGTCTTCTGAACAAGTCATCATTGGAGATGATGCTAGCTACTCCGTGAAAGGAATTGGGACCTCTACACTTCATTTGGATTCCGGCATATCACTTCAATTGGGTAATGTTCTTTATGTTCCTGGAATCAAGCGCAATCTTATTTCTATATCAGCTTTGGAAGATAAAGGATATCAAGTTTCCTTCTCCAATGGCAAAGTTCTAGTGTGGATGGAGAACTCTAGCTTCAAGGATGCTCAAGTAATTGGAGTTAGACATGAAAACCTTTACAAGGTCTGCACACGTTCTTTACAAGCTTTGGTTCATGACTCTTCAAGTCTTTGCGATCTTTGGCATCGGAGATTGGCTCACTTACACTTCCGAGCCTTACCTATCATGGAGAAGATGGTGACGAGCCTCCCTAAGTTCAACCAGGAGCACAAAGGTACATGCAAGGGCTGCACATTGGGTAAGAATATAAAAGCCCCTTTTCATAGTAGAGAAAATAGATCTAAGTGTATTTTAGACCTTATTCATTATGATTTATGTGGAGTCTGTTCCTTCTTCGAGTGGTTTCTTGTATTATGTTCTTTCATTGATGATCACTCTAGGAAGACTTGGATTTATTTTTTGAAATCTAAAGAGTCTGAGGAAGTGTTGGATAGGTTTAAAGAGTTTAAAGCCTTGGTAGAAAATCTTTCTGGTAAAAGAATTAAGGTCCTCAGATCTGACAATGGTGGAGAATACACCTTTGGTAGTTTTCGGAATTTTTGTATTAATGCAGGGATTAAGAGGGAGTTTTGTGTTCCCTATAATCCTCAACAAAACGGTGTTGCAAAAAGAAAGAACAGAACGATCGTGGAAGCAGCAAAGGCCATGATCCATGATCAAGATTTGCAAACCTTCCTATGGGCAGAAGCTTCTAGGACAGCTGTGTATGTTCAGAATAGAAGTCCTCATAAGATCTTGGAGAATATGACTCCAGAAGAAGCTTTTACAGGGAAGAAGCCTAAAGTCAGTCATTTGAGGATCTTTGGATGTCCTGACTATATTCATGTTCCCAAGGAAAAGAGAACCAAGTTCGAGCCTTCTGGCAAGAAGGGAATATTTGTGGGTTACAGTAAAACATCAAAAGCCTACAGAATTTACATTCCAGGTCAGAAGATGATAGAGATCAGTAGGGATGTCACATTCGAGGAAGATGTTGCATTCAGAAGATCCAGGGGGATTCATATGGAGATTGATAATGAAGAGTCTCCTCAAGATATGGAAGTTGACCATACTCCTGAGACTCAGAGGGAGACTTCAGAACCAAAAGAAGATATTGATCCGGTTGAACCCTTGGAACCTACTGATGGGCCTACTAACATTGTTATTGGGAGAAAGAGACCTCTATGGGCCAGGCGTACTATGCATGAGGCTGAAAGTTTTGCAGCTCCTAGAGGCATATTCAGAGAAAGCAAAAGGCCACATAAGTTCTCCAGTTATGTTGCCTTGATGAGTCAGATTATAGAATCCGAGCCTACTTGTGTTGAGGAAGCATCTAGTCTTCAAGTTTGGATAGATGCTATGACAGAGGAGTATCAGTCAATTCTTAAAAATGATGTTTGGGATATTGTTCCTAGACCGAGGGCAAATGCGTGGTATCTTCTAAATGGCTATTCAAAGATTAAGCATCTTTTGCCAAATGGAAGCATAAGTACAAGGCAAGATTTGTGGTTCATGGGTTTTCTCAAAAAGAGGGAGTTGATTATGATGAAACATTTGCTCCTATTGCTCGCTACACTTTAGTCAGAACCATCATTGCTATTGCTACATCTAGAGGATGGAAGATTCACTAGATGGATGTGAAGACAACTTTTCTCAATGGAGTAATTGAGGAGGAGGTTTATATAGAGCAACTTGATGGATTTGAGGTTCATGGGAAGGAGTCACATGTTTGCAAGGCTGAAAAAGGCCTTATGGTCTTAAAGCGGGAGGCTCCGTGCATGTGATACCGAAAGGATTCGTGGTACATCAGGATTTGGGTTTCTTAAAGAATGATCAGTTCAAATCTCTACTTCAAAGGTGTCGTGGTGATGCATTAATTTTGGTTTTATATGTTGTGATCACGATCCTTCTTTGGAAGATCACCTAGTCTTAGTGTAAGAAGAGTTGACTTGGCGAATTTGAGATGGACCTTGGAAACAATGCATTACTTCCTTAGTTAAGAAGTCGCTTAAAAACCCGGATGAGATGATTCTAAATCAAGGAAAGTACACGATTGATATACTTAAGAGATTTGGTATGACGGATTGCAAATCCATGTCTACACCCATGGAGACCAACCTACGTAAGTTGAAGGAGGTTGTAGCTAGTTCAGACTTGGTGGATCCTACATTATACGGTTAATAACTAATTGGATCTTGTTATCTAGTTAACACTAGACGACATTTGCTATCACGGTGAGCGCCTTAGCCGGTTTATGTGTGATCACGAAGAGCCAATTCATCTTGTTGCGGTAAACATATCTGAGATACTTGCATTAGCACAATTGGATATGGATTAGGGGTATACTTGAGGGCAGACTTGGAGTTACATGGTTTCACTTGATTACGATTAGGCGAGGTTATTATACCAAGATGGAAGAAGCACCTCTGATTTGTTGCTTCGGTTTAGGTTCAACTATGATTTCCTAGTGTAGCGGAAGCAATCATCGTAGCGAGGATCTGGCCCGGTATATTCAGCTTGTTTGGCAACTCGAGGCGGTGTGGCTTTGTAAGCTCCTTCTTGCAGTTGTTTGGACAATCAATGGGCTACTATCATTCATTGTGATAATCAGAGTTGTGTGAAGCTTTCTGTCAATCCTGTGTTTCATGACAAAACCAAGCATGTTGAGATCAAGTACCACTATATCAGAGATATGGTACTGAGGAAGGCTGTACAGTTGAGGTACATCAGCACTGATGTGCAGACAGCAGATATTCTCACCAAGCCTCTCACCAGGATAAAGTTTGTATACTTCCGAGATAAGCATGGTATGGTGGAGAATCCAGCCTTGACTGAGTAAGAGTCTCAGTATCAGTGAGCCTTTGTTAATGCATTTTCCTCTGAGACGGAGGAATTTGAGGTGCAAGCTCTTGTTTAATGCATTTTCCTCTGAGACGGAGGAATTTGAGGTGCAAGCCCTTGTTAAAGCATTTTCCTCTGAGACGGAAGAATTTGAGGTGAAAGCCCTTGTTTCCACCCTCTGAGCTGAGTCATGGTGGATGTCATGTGTGAGACTCCATGACACATTTTGTACTTGTGAAAGTCACGTTGAGGTGACAACATCACGCAAGTGATGAACACTTGTACTTACCATAGTATGGTTGTAGCCATTATGGTTGATATCGTGTTGAGGCGATATCTAATATCACGTTGAGGTGATATTCTTTTCACATCTGGTTGTAGCCAATGTGATGGACATCATGTTGAGATGATATGACTTGTGCAGCTGGAAGTCTACTCCCTAGCTGAGAGGGAGTGTTAATGTTTACATGCAGCGTCGTAGTAACTTCCAGCGATATCATTACTATGGATAAATTAAATAATAGCTCTCAAGCTATTTAATTTATTATGAGTCAAAAGGCACGATTTATAAGGACACTTTGATTTGTTAATAAAGATAAAAATTAAATGAAGAGTCACCATCATTTGTTAAAGGTTAAATATTTTCTAAAGTGTGATTTCTTACAAGGCCGACCTTGTTTTAAATGGTGTGATTTTTTTTAAAGAAGACGTCTTTCCCTTGTGGCTAACTAGTTTGGGAAGAGACACGTCCTTCCATCTAAAGATGTATATATACTTGATACTGTTGTTCACTATGACGATCAAGTTAAATTAAAGTTGATTCATTCAAGCAATTTCAATTCAGTCAAGTCGCGGTGTATTAAGAGCAGATTGCGAATTGTTTCAAGGGCAGAGTTAGATATTAGAAGGTGCAGATTATCATCTGCCATTGCATCTTGTGTAGGTGCTGAAGGTTGGCCTTGTTATTGGCCTCATTATAAAGAGGATTGTTGCCTCTATTTATATATATATAAGAGATCTTTGTTGGTGGGTTTTCTCCCTCAAGAGGAGGGTTTTCCCAGGGTATCTACTCTGTTATTGTGTCTAATTTTGAATTAATTTTATTGCATTAAATCACGATCTTAAATTTTACAGCGGCAAGAAGGGAATATTTGTGGGCTACAATGAGACATCAAAAGCCTACAAGATTTACATTCTAGGTCAGAAGTTGATCGAGATCAGTAGGGATGTCACATTTGAGGAAGATGTTGCATTTAAGAGATCCAAGGGTACTCATATGGAAGTCGATAATGAAGAGTCTCCTCGAGGATATGGAAGTTGACCATGCTCACGAGATTGAGGAGGAGACTTCATAACCAAAAGAAGATGTTGATCCAGTTGAGCCCTTGGAACCTACTGATGGGCCTACCGATATTGTGATTGGGAGGAAAAGACCTCTTTGGGCTAGGCAAACAATGCAGGAGGTAGAAAGGTTTGCAGCTCCAAGAGGAACCTTCAGAGAAAGCAAGAGACCTCACAAGTTCTCTAGTTATGTTGCTTTGATGAGTCAAATTATTAAGTCTAAGCCTTAAAGTGTTGAGGAAGCTTCTAGTCAACAAGTTTGGAAGGATGCCATGTCAGAGGAGTATCAATCAATTCTCAAGAATGATGTTTGGAACATCGTTCCTAGACCCGAAGGCAAATCTGTGGTTTCTTCAAAATGGCTCTTCAAGATCAAGCATGCGGTTGATGGGAGCATTAAGAAGTACAAGGCAAGATTCGTGGCTAGAGGGTTCTCACAAAAAGAGGGAGTTGACTATGAAGAAACATTTGCTCCTATTGCTTGCTACACTTCTATAAGAACCATTATTGCCATTGCTGCATCTAGAGGATGGAAGATTCATCAAATGGATGTGAAGACAACTTTTCTGAATGGTGTGATTGAGGAAGAAGTTTATATTGAGCAACCTGATGGATTCGAGGTACATGGGAAGGAGTCTCATGTTTGCAGGCTGAAGAAGGCCTTGTATGGTCTTAAGTAGGCTCCTTGTGCATGGTACCAAAGGATTGATCGCTACTTGTCAAGCTTGGGCTTCTCTAAGAATGATGCAGACTCAAATCTATACTTTAAGGTAATTGATGGTGAAGCATTGATTTTGGTTTTGTATGTTGATGATTTGATTCTTACTGGAGAAGATCACCTCATTCTCAAGTGCAAGAAGGAGTTGGCTTCTGAGTTTGAGATGAAGGACCTTGGGCTCATGCATTACTTCCTTGGCTTAGAAGTTTGGCTGAAGCCGGATGAGATGATTCTAAGTCAAGGGAAGTATACTATTGATATACTTAAGAGGTTTGGTATGATGGATTGCAAATCCATGTCTACACCTATGGTGACCAACCTACATAAGTTAAAAGAGGCTGCAACCAGTTCAGACTTGGTGGATCCCTCGATGTATAAATGATTGATTGGGTCCTTGATGTATCTAGTTAACACTAGACCCGGATATATACATTATGTTGTAGGTGCACTTAGGCAGATACATCTTGTTGCAATGAAACATATCTTGAGATACTTGCGTGGCACAGTTGGATATGGGTTGAAATATTCTTCAGGTGTGGATTTGAAGTTGCATGGTTTTACTGATTCTGATTGGGCAGGGTGTGTCACTGATCAGAAGAGCACCTCACGGATGTTGCTTCGGTTTAGGATCATGCTATGATTTCCTAGTCTGTGAGAAGCTGATCATACAGCAGCATTAGTGTGATATATTGCAGCAATGTGGCAGCTCGAGAGCAGTGTGGCTTAAGCTGACTCCTTGCGGGATTGTTTGGACAATCAATGGAGCTTACTATCATTCACTGTGATAACCAGAGTTGTGTGAAGCCTTATGTCAATCCTGTGTCTCATGAAAAATCCAAGCATGTTGAGATCAAATACCATTATATTAGAGATATGGTATTGAGGAAAGCTATCTGATTGAAATTATATCGACAGCGATAAGCAAGCGTGAACATTCTTATCAGAAGCCTCTCTCTCGGGATAAAGTTTGTGTACTTCGAGATAAGCTTGGTATGGTGGAGAATATTGTAGGCGAGAAGGAGTCTCGGTTTGATGATCCTCTTTAATGAGTTCTTCTCTGAGAGAGAAGTTCGAGGTGAAATCCCTTGTTAATGCATTTCTCCTTGAGATTTGAGGTGAAAGCCCTTGTTTCCACCCTCTGAGCTGAGTCATGGTGGATGTCATGTGTGTGATTCCATGACAGCATCAAGTTTGTGATGATTATCTTGTACTTGTGTTTTCACCCTCTGGGAGAGCCATGGTGAAAGTTATGTTGAGGTGACAACATCATGCAAGTGATGAACAATTGTACATACCATACATGGTTGTAGCCATTATGGTTGATATCATGTTGAGGTGATATATGATATCATGATGAGGTGATATTCTTTTTTTCCACTTATGGTTGTAGCCATTGTGGTAGACATCACGATGAGGTGATATGTCTTGTGCAGGCGGAAGTATACTCCCTAGTAGGAGAGTGTTGAGTGTTTGATACAGGCTTTAGCGTCGATGAGTATTCTTCCAGCGATCTCCTTTACATGAGATAAATTAAATTATAGCCCCAGGCTATTTAATTTATAGAGATTCCGATTTGATGAAAAGGCACAATTTATGATAACTATATTTAGTTATTAAGAGGCACAAATCAATGAAGAAATGTAATTTTGAATGAGGCCGACCTCATGCTACTTGGACACGATTTTCTAGAAGGGCGCAATTCTTAGAAGAGACGTGTTCCTCTCTTGTGGCCGACTTGCTTTGTGAAGGGTCACGTCCCTCACTCCATCTTGTATATATATTCATTGATGTTTCATTGTTTATCATTCATTCATATATTCATCATAAGTTGGCATACATAGTGCGAATTCTGTAGAAGAGCAGATTGAGGTTCTGTAGAAGGCTGAATCTTATCATCAGCAAATTACATCATTGTGTTACTCTGTTTGCATCAGTTTGTGGTGCCTCTTATTGGCCTTCATATTGGCCTTAGTAAAGGAGACAATTGTGTTGACATTTCAATATATAAGTGATATATTGTTGCTGGGTTTTTTCTCCCTCAAGTGGAGGGTTTCCCAAGGTATCTGCTGTGTTCTTGTGTCTGATTTTGACTTAATTTCTGTGCATTAAATCTGATCATAAAACTAACAATAAAGCCACCCTAGTGGCAAGTGTTTTCTTTCTGTTTTTTTCTAGATTCACTTTCTAGCTTTTGTGAGTCATGTAATGTTTATCCGTTTTGGTGGTTTCTTCTCCAATCTCTATATAAGAAGATGAACCTCTTTGTAATAATTATCCTGTTAATTAATAGAATATTAAAATATCGTGTTCTATTAATTTTTTACAATACCATCATTAGCCATCCGACATCTAGCATGAACACGCAATTATGGGTTTGGCCTTACAATTCTACAATTATCCACTAGGCCAGAAGCCATGATGATCTTGTTCATGGTCAGTGTCACCACAACAATCCTCAGGAAAACTAACATGGCAATCATGAACCAGCAATAAAGCTAGTCCTTTTGGATACATGACTCCAACAAAGAATGAAGCCATTCCTCTTCAAGTACATGATCTCTAACAAAGGCAATGAAATTAGGTCATCTTCAAACATACTTAATCTCCCTAATCCCCCTAAACCAGCTCTAGAAAACAAAGATGAAATCAACAAAAGAATGATAAGCAGGAGTATTTTTCTGCAGAGTGTCAAATTACGATATTCCTATCGAGAGATTCAGCTGTTTTGAGTTAAACTCAATGACCCATATCTTAGTTGAATCTGCATAGAAATATATTAAGAAGAATGTTTGAGAGAGCTGTATGAGATGGCTCATAGTAGTCAAAGGTCACCCCTACATCAAATGCAATAGAAATCATTAGAGATGAAATCCAACTTCTCCCACACTCATCAAAGCCAACTCCATAACAGTTTCCTAAATCCAAATCGTGGTGGATCCATGCTTTAGCTTGATCAAGAACTATTTTGAAAAATTCGCTACAACTACCAACTGCAGTATTGTATAGATATCAGAAACACCTTTCCAACACTTAAATGAGAGTGTCCAAAGGAGTCATATGACAAAATTATGGCTTCTAGTAGATCAAGTCTCAAATATTCCTATGACTGTCGGATGCAGAATTTAAAAAAAAAAACAAAAAAGGTAACCCATTAAAAAAAATAGGGATCCAAATATGTGATCAGATCTGAAAAACAAGCATTCTCCACCTCAAAAACCACAAGAGTCGGAGACCTAACACTAAAAGAAGTCCTTTGCTCCACTAAATTCTCAAAATCCTTTCTTCTTTTTCATAAAGGAATCCCTACTACGTGCCATAATACAAAAAAAGCAGTGTGGGGTTGGCATGGAGAATCAAGGCACCATGAGTGGAATAAATTATGCTTTCACTAAAGCCACCATCATTAGTTGAACCCAAACCAAAAGAGGCTTGCATTGGAAGTATGAGAATCTATATAAGGCCTTATGATAACTTTGATAAAGATATGTGTGTAGAGGTAAGAAGTATGTCATGCAGGTTGTTTGTGAGTAATCGGGCAAAGCCTCCCCGGAGTCCTACTCTGAGATTTTAGCCCCAACGTACAATTTCCCTCCCTGTTAGTCATAATACTTTTCCATGTTCTTAGTGGATTCGAAGTAATTTTGCAATTATGGGGGCAGGACTTTTGTTGGGCATTAGTAATTTCAAAGAGGAATTTGGAGGCTAGGGAACTTGTGAACAGAGCTCATGACAAACAAGTCATGGAGTGAATTTTGTTAGTCCTACGTTTAGAACATGAAAAAGTAGAATAATTGGAAGAGGACAAATTGTGTACCATATATCTCACAGTTTTCCTATAATTCATGTTGCATCATTTTGTTTTATCTTCTTTAACAGTCTTCGAGTTTCAACTAAGGATTCTTCACCATCCCAACAAGATGAAAATCATCTACACTAAAATAAAACAGTCTGAGAAAATTTACCTCCACAATTATTATTTGCAGAATATATACCAAATCCTTCTTCTGAACTACAAGGCCTAATCTTGCAACCACGCAGCTGGAATCCATTGACCTGTTCAAGGGAAACACTTGTCACAATGAGCGTAAACTAAGAATGAAATAAGTAGAAGAATTAATTATGCCATTGACAAAATCCATTTGCATATGTCTATGGCAGTAGATACCAAAACATGGTTTCTGCGAGGCATGTTCTTTCATAAGATTGATTCCACTAGCATATTTCAGCCATGTTTACTTCCTATGTTTCTTTTTCAGTTCCCAAACTAAAAAGATGCCCACAACAATTGCTCATAGTCCTTTAGCATACTTGCCCTTAGTTACAGCCACAATAGGCATCAATTACATTTTACAATTAAATGGATCTACCAATCTTTCAAAATATTTCATAAGAACTTGCAGCCACAATGGGCATCATAAAGATTTCTGATTAAGTCTTTTACCAGTGGCATGTAGCGAGTATTTTTGCAATGTATCAAATTAAGATGTTT
>VDFB02008292.1:0-35571 GCA_007258455.2 Sequoia sempervirens
TAACTGACGTCCCTAACAGCAGAATTTTTTAGTATGCCATTTCATGTGTGGTGTTAGTACATGTGATATATGACCTACTTCTGGCCTCAGCTGTAGCTCTGACACTAGGTTTCCGGCCTCGGCTGTAGTCCTGATATATGCTTTATCTCTCATAGACTTTCAGGTTTCCGTTTTGCTAAACGAAATATCCTAGGAAGTTCTGGCAGTTCTACCATCATTTCTGGTCAGCTACTAATCTTTGCTTTTCTAATTGATTACCAATTGGGATTGATAGACCTTATTCTGTTCACATGGTAACCCATGTCCCTAACAGCAGAATTTTTTGAGTATGCCATTTCATGTGTGGTATGAGTAAATGTGATATATGACTTATTTCTGGCCTCAGCTGTAGCCCTGACACTAGTTTGATAACTCTCTATGTACAGGCGGTTTTTATGACTTTTATGCAGTATAATACAAAATTTGTGGAGGCCTCTCCCTTGTTCTGATCTTCTGTGGATCACATCTGTGCTTTATGTGTTAATTTTATTTATAATTTGATTAAATTTGCTTTATTTGGTACAGGTATGTATACAGGAAGTCCCCTGAAGAGCAATAGCATTAGCATCTCTATCGGTTGGCCATGGAAAGTGAGCTTTCTATTTGAAGACTAAAGAGATGTATCCATATATGCTGAATGAATATACATAGCTTCCTGCCGAGATGAATTGAAGATTAATCGAGTTTCCTTTGCTAAGGACAAAGCCATTTGATGTCACCTTTAGTGCACAGTATATCCTTATGTGCAGAAACATGAATCACATATTAGAGACGGAGGTTGCTTTTTTGATTTGGAGACCAGGCAACCTTACAAGCTGCTCAAATTACAGAGGAAGTGGAAAGTTGTGTATTAAATAGAAAAATCCTCAAAAATTGAGAGGATGTTTTTTTGGGTAGATTCCTTCAAATCAAATGGTGAGGTGACACCTACTTTCACAGATGTTAAAATTAACAGTTATATTCTGAAAGATTTTCCTCATGACAATTTATAATTGCGTGAGGAAGATATTACACAGGAGGTTGTAAAAGTTCTTAGGTGTGCAGCAACATTGTGTGTTAAGTGAAACTAGAATCCAAAGGTCAATAAAAATCATGTTTTTGTTTAATTTCTTTCAGTGAGTAGGTACTAGTTCACATTTTGAGGGATATACTGGTTTGTCTTTGTTAAAATGTGTGGGGAGGTAAGCATGCTAACTTTTTAGAACCATCCATAGAATTCTGAAATGAATTCAATAAAGCAGTGAATAATGATGAAACACAATCTCCATGGCACGCAACAAATTTGAAAAAATGGATTCAAGCTTTATTGCTTTTGCATGATGAACATCACTTTTGATTTTCCACCTAAGCATTTTAGTACATGCCAAGTTATTTATAGATATCACGGCCTTTCACAGTCAACAGTTCTTTGACATCTCTTACACAGACTCTTTGCCTTTCACTCTATCAAGAGTAACCATTCTCTTGACCAATTGACCCTAGTTACCTAAAAAAATTTAGCATTTCATGTACACGATAATTTTATTAATGAGCAATTTACATTTAATAATGTTGTAGGGCGTGCCACTAAGACTCGGATTTGAGATCCAAAAGGTTGATGATTTTTAGTCTAACTTTCTAGGATGGAAATCTATAAATGTTTATGCTGTTCTCTTTGATCTGAGCTTCAAATGGGTAGACCGTTGAATGCTATCAATTTTTAAATTAGTATTCTTAATTTGTTGGAGTGAAACTGAAAATGTAGTGGTAAGAAACATCAGCATTAAAACAGTGAAGAATAACCACAAGAAACATGGCAAAAATTTGAGGAAACAACAATCATGGCAAAATTTAACAAGGAAACCCTAGAGTGATGAAAATTCAAT
Organism: Sequoia sempervirens; assembly: GCA_007258455.2. Classification (NCBI taxonomy): domain Eukaryota; kingdom Viridiplantae; phylum Streptophyta; class Pinopsida; order Cupressales; family Cupressaceae; genus Sequoia; species Sequoia sempervirens. Next base: position 1,905 of record VDFB02008292.1, read on the forward strand.
TGAAGCTGCAAATGGGTAGCTTACACTCCCACCTTATTGTAAGAAATAGTTTTGATAGAGTACACACAACAATCATCTCTGCCTAAGGGCTTGATTTATATTAGAATTGGGATCCTTGTTTTATTTGTACCATATCTCACGGTACATTTCTGTTAGCATGTTGGCTGCTTCATTGTTGAAGGGTTTGTACCCTTTCAAAACCTACTTTTGTCAATAAAAAACAATCTTCTTATTGTCATGCTCAATTGTTTGCTTTATGCATTCTTCCAATCAATCAAACTTTCTAATTCTTGCTCATGCATGCAACCTTTGTATTATGCCTCTCACAAGAATGCATTGGAATTGTTCTACATTGTACAAAAGAACTTCTTGATGTTTAAGGAATTTAAAGAAGATGCATTTTCTAATGGTACAATTCTCTATTTGAACTAGGTGTAATTGCCATGGGCATCATGATGAAAATGCCAAGCCGCATTTTCAACTACAATTGTCACATGGAAAGTGTCATGTGTCTATAACCTTGCTATCATTCATGGTTTGTCATTGTATAGACATTGCCTCTTTCAATTCCATTCTCAATGACGTTTTGTGTTGTTTAGTGAAGTAATTATGGTTATTATGGATCATACCCCCTTGAACCCCTCCCCTTTTTAGATGGCTTTTGATCTCATAGAGGCTTATTGGTTAAGGAGTCATGGGAAAAGTTATCCCTCCCTTAGTTCACTCACCCTAACTACCCCCTGAGGTATTGTATTAGTGGTCTTTGTCTTTCTTTTCACATCAATGTGTGAATACTCATGTGGTCTTCTAATTTCTCTAACCTTATAATGTAAAACCTTGTCCTTGAATTCTCCTTGAGTGTCCAAGCCCAAGTCTTCAATATAGGGTAAGTAATTATTTTCTTTTGTATCCAATATGATAGCCCAAATAGGTGCAAATTCCACTATTGACATTGTGGAGATTTGTAAGAATGTAGTTCGAAATTGAAAAAATTCTCTCCAACCTACACCAAGATGTTAAACTCTCAATATATTAGAGTTTTGAGCTTCCTAATTAGCCATTGGAGTCTTCCTTTGCTTAAGTACAATGCCACCTTGTTTTTCATCTTAAATGTGTTCTTGACAACACTAGTCATGCCAAACCTTATTTTGAGCTTAATCATTTATGCACTCAAATGAATCAACTTAATCATCTCAACAAATTTTGCTACCATTATCTCCTTTGAGTTTAGTTTTCCCCCTTCTTTGTTGTCCCAAAGCAACATGAAGTGAATTAGTAGGCAAATTACCAAAACATGCTTTAGAAGGTGACTATTAATGAATATATATCTTGTTGAAAATGAAGGTGAAATTATAGCTTAAAACTTGCAAAACTATGAGCCTGTAGATTTAATTAAGTGTTCTTTGTCACAATTCTTTGTATATGATTAATCTGTTTAGATCAATTTTACCAATTATAGAAAGAGACAAAAGATTGTAGAAGAACGAGACAAGGAGATAGAAGTGACACAACATATACGCGGAGAAACCCTTTTGGGAAAAAACTCCACCAGAATCAATAGTGCTTGTATTATTTAACCTTAGAACAAGATTACAATAATACTGTATCAATCCTTGATTGATATGCTTCCTTGCCTTCAACAATCCTTCACAACCTACACAAAACTCTCATACAATTTTTGCAACACAAGCTATCCATGCATTCCATGTGACCAAGCATGAATCCACACATCCCATGCCATGCTTCAAACCCTCACACATGCACAAGCTCAACCTGCAAAACCTGCTATAAACTCTGATGCAATTACTGCAATAAATAAACAATTAATGAGCATTGTAAACTCCTAAGAGTTGTCAAATACAAGAGCATAAAACTCCTCTCAAAAAACCATGACTAGATTGTGCAAGTAGAGTTCCACATTGTAACATAAAGTTAAAACCAAAGTCTCCTCAATTTAGGCACCCCAAACTAAACTCTGGTCAAGAAAATATCTTGCAAGCATCACCTCAAAGTTGGTGCCCAAGAATGGGACCACTTAACCGAGCCTTGTAAATATCTTCTCATGCAAAAGGTTTTAACTCAAGGATGCCAACTTGGGCGCCCAAGGTGGGTCCAAGTCAATCTTAGTTAACTGAAACATATCTCTCCACCAATTCATGCAAACATTATGCATGATTGATCATCCCCACTTAATTGAATGTATCCACCTATTATCTGTCATACAACTGAAGCCATTAGTCATGCAACTCAAGTCAACTAGCATTCAACTCAAACTAACTATATGCAACTGAAGATAACTGAACCATAATTGAATTGAATTGAATTGAACTGAACTAAACTGAATTCCACTCATGTAAATATCAATCCCTAACTTGTAGGATCTAAACATGCATTACTGAAGTATTATCAATCCTCCAAACAGTTAACTTAAGCAAGGTGGGTTCCACCTTCCATGTGGGCACCCCATGTGCTCCTATTTTGTAGGAGCTTTTCTTGGGCGTCCCCACATGTTCCTATCATTTAGGAATAATTACAAATGTCAATTTACATGTTCATTTCATTCGAATTTAATCTCTTTCTAATCCTAGTGTTGGGGAACACTTTCCAAGGACTTAGGAGATACATGAAATATGTTTAGGATTGCAATTAAACGACATCCAATTCCCAACATATCTGTCATATCATAAGAATGTTGTATTTTGTCAAACTCATCCCATGTCCTTTTTGTTGCTTGCTAAAGCCCTTTAAGTTAAACTAAGTTATATTCATTAGTTTTGGTTGCTTATGTTGCTTGTTAGAGCCCTTTATTAAATAAACAAAGTTCTATTCACATGTTTTGTTTGCTTAATATATTTTTAGATGGAAGGCTGTGTTTTTGAGCTTGTTGTCCATCTTGCTTCCTAAGGTCCACAAGGTGGCTAAAAACTTCATCCTAAATATTGAGTATATATTTGAAATAATTCACTTAAGAAAACCAAAATAATTGAAACACTAGAGAGTAAAAATCATGTGACTTCACGACCTTTTATTGCCTTCATATGTGGAAATAAAAAACACTTCTAGCTAAAGTTGATCTACGATATACAAGTAGTCATTCTATGTTTTGACATGGACAAAGCTTCTATAAAATTTATAGGGATAGTTTCCCACGGTCTTGTAGAGACATGAACAATCACACACAATTTTCTTTTTTCAACAATAGTCTTGCTTGTACAACATAACTTACATTCTCTAATAAATTTTGAGACCTCTTCTTGTATGTTGGGCCAATACACACCCTTGCAAACGAGCCATTATTTTGGCAATTCCAAAGTGGCATAAAACATAGAAATCATACACTTCTCTCATGAGTATGTCTTTCTTCCTATGACATGTACATGTTGTCTATCTTATGTAGAGTAGTTCATCTTTGAGTTAGAAATTAGCTCTACTTAAGACATCCCTTATGTTTGTCTTCAATTATTGATATCTCTCCAAAATTTATCTTGATTATATGCTTCTTAGTTTAAACTTTTGCTAACATTAAATTTTTCTTTGCAATTGGTGGCCTAGATAGCATATCTATCATTGCATTCTTGATTTTCTACTTATTGATAACCAAATGAATTGCCGAAGAAATATCATCTATGTATGATATTTTTCTTGTTGCAATTCATTTGGTTCATGCAACTACTAGTGAGGGGTTCAAATAGTATAAATTATTCTCTCTTCTCTTAAAAAAAATATTTCATAATAGCTTGTATAAGTGCATACATTTCCTTGTCATAAATGATGCATTCTATAATTTTAGAGAATATTGCACAATGATAGCAAACAACCTTATTTCTTGCAACAAAAATAACTCCATTGTATATCGTATCTTTTTGTACTTTAAATAGCTTTTGCAAATAATGAACATAAATCATTAGTTCACGGTGAATGAACCAAAAGTATTAATAAATACCATACACTATTACTAATTGCTACAATGTGTAACAGGTAATTAAACTACTCAAACGTTGATGCAACTTAATCTACACAATATGTTGATATTCTAACTAGATTAATATATGGCTTAATTAGAACAAATGGAGTTGAAATTGCTATTGCTTTTGTATTTAAGGAAATGAAATACTATTGACTAAGGAAAATGAAAATTTTGATGAAATAATTACTAATAATGTTGGAACCATAATTGTTACTAGTAAAAATAAAATTTTGGAATTTTTTTTATGAATTTAGATTAGCAATTAGGAAGGACAAAATCACACTAACCAAACTACATTGTGATTGCACTGTTGTTCTTGAGTCACATTTTTGTCCATGAGTTGTGTTATCTTGGATTCATAGAAAAATAAAGAGTCTAAATTGTGTTGGTAATATCTCTATGCAACAGAGCCACAAAAAATACTTGTAGGTGGGACAAGGAGGAAATGGGTGACTGCTTGGGAGCTTTGCCAAAATGGTCAAGCCTCACATATGGTCTTTCGATTTCCATGGCAATTAGATATAAATTAGATTGGAATTTGTGCGTGCTCTTAATCCTAAGTGCATTTAGGACTAGAAACAATAGTAAATAATAGAGGAGCAAGTGTGTCTACTATTATCCTTATGCGCGTGAAAGAGAGTTAGGAGATGCAAAAATCCATTTATGGCAAGGAAACAATAAAATATATAAAATAACAAAGAAAGAAGAAAAGTACAACAAACCATCCCAAGAGGATTAAGTCCAATATTGGATAGAAATGTTCACAACATGAGGAACTAACACACAAAAGAAATAGGGCGTTGGTAAAATACTAAGTGCTGAAGAAATATTGAAGAAGGCTTGAGATTGTAGAATAGGCATAATAAAAACTTGTCCCAAAAGCATGAGAAGCAATAAACAATCCAAATTCAAAATATTAACCATGTAAAGGCTATTTTTGGCCAAGGAATAAGGAAAAGATTGTTAGGGAGTTGGAAGATACTACTATAGAGAAGCATTATGCAAAGGTTCAACCAAAATCACATTTGACAAGGCTCTTGAAAAATGGCTATACCATTGTATCATCACATGATGACAACATGATTATGTAGGTATCCACACAATTGCACTTATGTCTAAGAACTAATAGAATTTGAGGTTGTCATAAATGACATAAATTATGAAATAAATACAAAAACATTAGAAAATAATAGAAAATACAAGTATATAAATAAACATAAAATTTTGGCATGTGGACTAGGAAAAGAGGATATAGGATGGGATAAAATGAGCCTTAAAACATACTATCAGAATTGACACAAATTAAGGAAAATTTGTAATGACAAAAGTGTATGAGTATGTATTTTTTGGTCATCACATTTTGCCCCATTTCAATGGGCTTGTGACACTAGGTGATAAAGCCTAGCTAAAGTATATAAAGTAAATTCGAAAAATAAAATGTGAAAATATTAGATCTACTATAGAAATGATACACCATAAAAGGATACATTGTAGTCTTTGAGTTTGAAATCCATGCCCCAAGATAAGATCAAAATAAATGTCACAAAATACAAACTTGCAATACAAATACATTTGAAAAATATAACTTGCATCACCATAGTGTTTAAAAACATAAAGCCTATAACACAAATGTGTTAGTATATCAAACATATACAACACATACAAGAACAACTAGAAATCATATAATGAAGCTACTAGAGAGGAAAAATTCCTATGAATGAGAAAAATGCGATGATTATAATGCTTGATAAATAAAGAGAATAAACTAATGTATATAAAAAGAAGAAAAACAATCAATACAAAGAAAATGCATGATTCAAAATCTTGCTTGCTTTGTTGCTAGGAATCATGAGAATAAGTTGACAAGACAAATCAAATATACTAGCATGCTTTGTTGCTAGGTGATTTGGATAAAGGTGGTTATGAATGAACATACTTTGTACATGGGACCAAAAACTGCAAATGTCAGGAAAGCATTGTAAAAGTGTGAATATACATAATATTATATGCTACCTTGAAATAATTGCATATAGAAGTGTATGCAATTAATTTTAAGGTAGATAGAAGGGAATATAATAAAATATATGTAGGATGTATGCCTCCAATATCAATGATGTTTTTCCCCCAATAATAGGAAAAATAGAGAGGTTGTGGTTGCATTTCCCCTAATAATATTTATGAGGACAATAAAAAATGATGGTTGTGTTGTTACCAAGGACAATGGTTGCACTTGAATTGTGTCACCTTGAAATGGAAACAAGCAAATAGAACATTGAGTATGAAATAACCCCCTTAGTGTTTTTTTGAAATTTTAGCTAACAATGCACTCGTTAAAGTTAGCTCCAAAATATAACTAGCTTGAAAGGAACCCTTCATTTTCTGATCACCAAGATTCCAATGTGGGCGAGGTGAGAGCATACTGTGTGAGGGGATCGTTAGATATAAATTGGAAATGAAATTACAAAGCTGCAGGCGGCTTGTCGACCATTTTGAAAGTAAATGCTGGAAATGTAAATGTAGGCAGATAATTAACCTCTACCACTTATTCAATGGGAGTGATTATTACAATTATTAAATTAAACACTCAATCACTTATTCAGCATGAGTAAAGAAAATTGAAATATAAATAACTCAACCACTTATTCAACGAGAGTATAACATATAAAATAAAGAAAGTGTAGAAACATAAAAGGCTGATTAGTACTACTGAATCAATGTTACAAAATATAACTTTAGCTGTAAATGAAAGGATATATACATAGCAATAGATCATCAACAAGTTAGGAAATCATCCCCATATTAAATACATGAATATCAACTAAAAATATGAAGGTTAACTAGATATTATTAGGTCTAATATAAAATAACAACATTTAGAAATTCAAACTAACAAGTCCAAAATTCACCAAAATGATCATATCTCTCTCCAAACATGTTCGATGAAGATGAAATTGAATGCAAACGGAGGCTAGGAGTTGGGCGATTAAAAACCAATAGAGAAACCATGCCAAATATCTTTGATTTATTTATGCATGCTTCCCAAAGTAACTACAGTGAAAACCCCAATCTCCAAAGAGGGGCGAATAGCTCTATAAATTCAAAAACACCTTGAAAAATTACGAAACCTTGTGCAAAGGGGGGGCGCCTAAGCAAGGGAAGATCATAGAGCCAATACCTAGAACAATAGAAAAAACACTCAAGGAGTTATGAATGAAAACAAGCTACAACCATGCTTGAACGAGCAACTCCAAAACAAAAATTTCAACTTAAACAATCAACCATGAAGCTCAATCTACAACCTCTGGATGAAGAAGCAGTCACAATCAGCTAGGTGTTATCTTTCAAACACAAAACCGATATTAGCTAGGAGGTATGCATTCCTTGAAGCAAGAGGTTTGAAAACATTTCAACAACACTTCATTATGATAAACAATAGTTTAGACACATAAAATTGTCCTAGGCTTGCAACTCTTGATTATTCAACATTGCCCCTTTCATTCTTAATAATTAAATAAATTTTAATTATTTAATTATTTTCTAAAGTCATAATTCTTCTATTAATTAAATAATTTTAATTATTTAATTAATTCATTTTTATCTTTATTCTCTCTTGATTAATTTTATTTATTTAATTACGTCACTAATTAGGTCCCCTTTCTTTCCAAAATTAAATAGATTCTAATTTATTTAATTTTTGTCCACTTTCCACTATAATTAAATAATTACTTTAATTATTTAATTATTCGTTAGCTTTTTCTCTCATTAAAATTAAATAAATTTGATTTATTTAATTTAGTCAGTTCTCTTGAATTTTGAATTAAATCATTATTTAATTCAAAATAATTCTTTTGTCACATTCCTCCATAATTAAATAATATCTTTATTATTTAATTATTTACTGGTCAACTGGAGTAAATAAATTTTATTATTTAATTTCTCCAGCAACCTCTTTTTCTGTGCCGATCTTATCTTCCATATCCAATCTTATCTCTTGACATCTCATTTAATTTCGGCCCTTGATTGAATTATCTCATAATTCAATCTCAACCCTTCATCCTTATCATTTGCCCTAATTTTGACCTAACCCTAATGCATACAACAACATTCAATCTTGACCATTGATTCTAGGGTTTTTTGTCATCCTCTCATCCTGGCCACACATTCAAAATTGCAGTTTTTATAAAATGGCATTTTTGTTCTCATTTGGCTCTCTCTTGGTCTCTCTCTCAGCTCTCTTGACTTCTTGCACTCTTAGTCTCTCATGTTTAGATTTCAATTTATGCTACTAGTCTTACAGTCATAGTCACTTACAGTCATAGGCATTTTAGTCCATTGTAGGGACATTTTATTTTTCTGCAAATCCTTCAACACTTGCATAGGGCTTAGTCTTTAGTCATAGTTGCTCACATAAATCTGAGGGCATTTTTATTTATCTGCAAGCTAGGAGGTGTAACAAAGGTTAATCATGGAAGGTGGAGACTTAGGGTAACTTCATCCCTTTTGTCTTCACATTACTTCCTTTGTACTTTGTTACTTCATAGGAATTTTATTGTTATTGTGCTAACCCCACTTAATAATAATTTTAGGATTTTCCCTTGATCACATTGGTGAACTCGACTCTCTGTTTTCAGTCATTTTTCCGTACGGTTGCATGTATTTTTTGTCAATTTTGCAGGAACAGGTACAGAGCGCCGCAATCGCAGGCTCAAGTGCCGCAATCGCAAAATCAAGCCGCAACTGCAAAATCGAGCCGCAACTGCAAAATCGAGCCACAACTGCCAAATCGAGCCGCAACTGACAAATCGAGCCGCAACTGCCAAATCGAGCCGCAACTGAGAAATCGAGCCGCAACTGACAAATCGAGCCGCAACTGTCTAGTAAAATTTTTCTTTCAGTTTTGAGGTTCTGATTTTTGGATTTTCAGGTTTTTCTATTTACTGGTTTTCTGGTTTTCTATTTCTTTTCTGTGTCTTTATTCCTGCAAGTTAACTAGATTAGATTTTTGTTGTATTACTAATCTTTTCTTGTAGCGTGTGGCAATCCTCATTCGTGTGTCCAAGACCATTGCATATGAGACTACTAATAGTCATTGTTTGCAGATTCACATGTCAAAGGTGCTTGTTTTTCATAGATTAGCAAACATTTGATTTCGGTGCATATAAAAAGAACACATGTCTTCTTTGGTTGATTGTGCTTGCAAGATGGTAGGTGAGTATGCTCTCACTTGGTGAAAACCTTGTGATCAGAAAACTAGACCCATCTTTATTTGTTAATTACCCTTCACGATTTGGTATATCGAAGTATCCTCTCCCCTTGCGCATTCGTGCGATCCTGGGTGTAAGAGAAACGATTACTGAGTCTAGAACTTGGGCCTGTTCTGGTGGGAAAAAGTACTCACCCCAGGACGACTCAGACCGGTAGCACCCTGACACCGAGGGACTTCCAGCTGGTATATAAAAGTGGGTTCTTGGGGAAAGCCCAAGAATCACGAGCATGGTTCCGACGAGATGGATCCGAAAGGGGACTCTCGCCGCATGGATCACGCCACACGAACGAAATGCCCAAATTAAACACCTCTTGTCTTAGTGTCCAACCGTTCTATTGGCCGTTGCTTGATATAGTGCAGGGTACAGTATCATGCCCGAAGATACTCACTACTGATCCCCTTGAGTAGAGATAGCAATTCTTGGGATGTCACTACCCAAAGAATCTGAATTTGGTGTGCTCGAATGACGTTAATGAGCTGTGGAGGGGAGCCAATGCCACCAAAATTCTAAGCTATCTGCTCTCGAGAAGGAAAGGTGTTTATCACCTATCCGGGGTATAAAGGTGGGCTATATCAAGTATACAAACCATTGGCCTATTGGCCTTTTAGGATTGTACTTGTCTCATGTGTGCTTGCTTATACCAAAACATTGTGCTTGTCAAGTGTTTTCTAGATTTTCAAACAATATACACAACATTCACAAATCTGGACACAAACAATTGACCTTGGACAACTTAGACTTTTCAACAAGACATTAGAAAACAATCTCAGTCCTCATTTTGAACATAGACTTTGCATTGTTCATCTTAGTCATCATTTTGAACCTAGACATGGCATTTATAACATTAAGTCCTTAGTCAAACATCATCATCTTAGTCCTCATATTGGCCTTGACAACCTTGTCATCATGCATTAATCATTTTCTTAGGAAAACGTCATCATTATCTTGCATTTTCATCCTTTATTCCAAAACAAAAAAAAAAAATTAGTGTCATAACTTGTCATCCTAGTCTTGATTGTCCTTTGGCATTAGTCATTTTCTTTAGACAACATTGTCATATTGCATCCCTTATTGTCAAAAATCCAAAACCATAGTCTTGCATTGTCATCCTTTATCAAAAAATCCAAAAACATAGGCTAGTGTCATCCTTGCATTTAGTTGTCATTCTTATCATCCTCATTTGAGCAATCCCCTTTTACGGTTGAGACTAGGCTTCAAAGACAACAACGACAAATGGAAAACTTTAGACAAGATTTCAATCCCAACATCAATAATCACACTTATGACACAAACCAACATTGGACCTTTTCCGATCCATTTCACAACATGAACATGCAACCTCCCATGAACATGTCATCTTCATCAATAAACATTTTTGAACCATTCATACAAAGAGACCAAAATGGACGAGTATATTTCAAAGAAATAAAAGCTGCAACGCAAAATCCTGACATAGTCTCCTTTGTAAAAAAATATCTCTTACGGGACCCTCAAAGGTATCTAGCCATGCTTTTGGACGAAGGGGCTAAGTTACCACAAGGATTTGACATAAATACTTTGCCACCATCCATCTACCCTCACCATCAACAGTCACTTGACATGAATCCTACCAATAATTCACAACAAACGTCCACTTATCACCCTTATCCTAACCTTGACAAGGGAAGTCAATTGTCCACTAGTCCATTCCATGTCTCCATATCATATGCTAGTCCTTCACCTATCAATCCTATCAATGTCTACATGCCCTATCAACCATCTATCAACTCATGTCAAGTCCCCACATCATACCATACCGATCCGGTCCAAGTCTCCATGTCCTATTTCAATCAACCTTACACCAATCTAGTCAAAGTCTCCACGTCATATCCTTGCCCTTCAATAGTTAATCCAGTCCAAGACTCCATGACATATCCAGTCCAAGTCCCCATGTCATACCCTTATCCTTCACATACTAGTCCAATGCAAGTACCCATGTCATATACTAGTCCTTCACATACTAGTCCAGTCCAAGTTCCCACGTCCTATCCTAGTCCTTTGGTCATTAATCCTTTTCAAGTCACCCCCTCACAAGCCACATCTAGTCATGAAAATTCTATCATAGTCCAAATTCAAATCCCATTTAATAAACTTGAGGATACATGTCAAAATGAAAGACCAAAGCATGACCTTATAATGTCACCCTCATGTTGAGAACAAGGTAGTACATCCCATGACCTTATTTCCAATTGTATCATCCATGACAACCCCATCTTTGACCAAGACCCTATCATTGACCAAGAAATCCAAATCCATGACAACCCCATCTTCGACCAAGACCCTACCATTGACAAAGAAGTCCAAAACGATCCACTCCTTGACCTTTACGCCATTCATGATCAAACACTTGATGACCCTATACAAACCTCAACTATTGACCCTTTCCAAACTGAGACACTTGCCTCCATGGGACACATAGATGATATTCCTCCAGAAAAAGAATCTTCCACTAGGGACATGCTTGCATATGATCAAGTTATAACTAAAATCATGGGACTCTATGACACTAAACATAATGATGGCTTTGACATTTCCTTGGAAGCACCAATAGAATCATCTGAACCTGATATGTCACATGATCAGACCAAAGATATCAGTCAGGAATATGTCCAACAAGACAATGAAGCTAAGACACGTTATCAACTAGGGTCATCTATCTTTGTCAGAGCAGGATTTCTTGCAGATGAAAATATTACAAGTGACAGTGTCCATAGACATCATGATGGGTTAGCATCTTGCTTTCAAAACAACAAATACCCCATCGCAAATAGAATCTGTCAAAGCATGCAATATCAAGGCAAAGGACTAGGCATACATGAGCAAGGCATTCTTGAACCAATACAACTTCAGGAAAATTACGGACATCAAGGTCTTGGGTATTCCTCAGACAACAAATCAAACAATGTTAGTGGTACCTCCTCGATACTGGGGGCAACTTTGTCAGATACAAACGCCAAAATGGAGTCCATGAGAAATCCTTGTCATAAGATTGCTGCCAGCACTCTCTCCACCCACACCATGAACTGTCATTCTATCATGAATCAACCTCCCCTTTGGGACCAACAAAAACAAGTCTTACGAGTCAAAAGATCAAAATCAAATGTCAAAGGCCATTAAATCAAACAAAAGGACAAGTGGACAAATGAAATTAAAATGGATCCCAAAGAAAAACGGATCGAACAAAGACACCCAGTCAAATACAAAATTCAATCACAATGTGGAGCCACAAGACAAGAGGACTCCCACATATAACACATGTCCACCTCCTTCAAAATGGTCATCAAACAAGGCATCTAAAAGTGTTGGTTCCAAACGCCATCCCTCCAAAATCTGTCATCCAGCATCCCAAGTTTGGAAAATAAAAATTCATTCATCCAAATGTCCAAACAACCTCTCCACATCTACCATCATCTATCATAATCCTACATCTCGTCTAAAGTCCAAAAATCCCACGTCACAAATCCGTCATGTCATGGCAGCAACTCTTTACCACAAGGATCTCATGGCACTCTATTGCGATGTGCATATTTTGATAAGGCCAACTCTAGTATCGAAAAGGATCACAATGACATCAATCAGTTGTATACAAGTGCTACGATCCCGACAAGACAACTCCTTCAAAGAAGGTCATTATTGGCATCATCATGGCACCAGCTACATCGAATACCATCGCTGATTCAAAAAGTCAGTGGTTATCTAAAGCATCCAGCTATCCACAAAATCAAAAATACAAAAAAAATAAAAATAAAAAAATTCAAAATTCGTCACCTTGATGAAAACCTGGCAAACAAGCGTCTTGGTGACACCAAAAAAATTAAAAATTCAAAAAAATAGTAAAGAGAAAAAATTCATCCAATGGTGAAAACCTGGCAAATAGGCACCCTGGATAAGTACCATGATGAAAACCTGGCAAACAGGCGTCATGTGTAAAATAAATCATCTATGTGGACTCTTACACTTGGGGGCAAGTCATCTCATTTCCCATGCTTTCCATGCATTTTTCCCACCTATCTTGGTCTTGATATAAAACTGGCACACATAAATCATGCTTTGAGAAAAATCTTGACATGTCTATCCTTCGGTCATACACGATTCACGAAACATCATGTCATTGACCATCATAGTCTTATTGTCCTTATATGACATAGTCCTTGAAAACCATATGACATTCCCTTAGTCTCACGTCTCCCGTCCTTTACCAAGGCCACCCCCTATCCTTTCATGCCTATCACCTATTTTGGCTTTCCCTTGTCAAATGGTCTAAGGATAATCATCATCCCATCTAGTCCTAACCAAGTCATTCCAAATGCAATGAGTCCAATTCATACAAACACATTATCCAAAATTTTACTTGACTGTATTCCTGGCCCAGCTGTAGACATCCATACTTTCGTCACATTATCGTCATCATCCTCATGTTGTTTTGGGATGCGTCCTTCCCATGTCAAACAACGTTGTCATCACCTGTCAATTGGTATTCAGCTTGACTAGGGGCACAATCATGTTTGTCCTTGGATTCTCATGTGTAGGCATCAGTCATATGCATTTGTCACAATCCTCTTAAACGTCAAAATCCAAAAAAATCATAAAATGTCCTAAAGACCAAAAAACTCATAAATGTCCAAAAGAAAAAACATCATAAAAAAACAAAATCATAAAATGTCCTAAAAAGACAAAACATCATAAAATGTCCTCAAAAGACCTAAAAATCATAAAAGGTCCAGAGAAAAACACAAAAACATTCAAATCAATGTCAAAATCCTAAAAATGGAGTCAAAGTCAGTCATGTCAGTTAGTCCATGTCATTGTCGAACTACGTTGTCTCTGCGCATTTGCTACGTAGGCAAGGCCATCAGTTGATGAGTCCCCGAGACATTAGGTCAGTCCTTTTAGGTTGGTCCAAATAAAATAATGGCATTTGTCACAATCGTCAAATCAGTCAAATAAGTCAGACATAGTCAAACTCGAACACAAGACAGTCATTTGAAATGTCAATGTCAAAATTGGTCAAAATTAGACAACATAAGCCAATCAATCATACAGTCAACATCAGTCAACTTGCCAAAGCATATTAGTCAAAACAATGTCAATCCCGTCACTCTTTGGTCCTCTTCAAGATGTGTCCTTCTTGGAGTTAGACCTCGTCAAATTGTCTTTTGCCTTTTCAGGATGCGTCCTTCCTGATAATAGGCCCTGTCAAACTGTCAACACCGTCAAATTGGCAAAACTCTTAAACTATCAAAACTATCAAACCGACTAGAAATCAATCTTTGGCAAACAAACTTTGGCAAACAAAATAAAATGGATGTTAATCTTTGGTCTATCTTGTCTTATCTTTTGGCTATCTTGGCTATTTTTCTTATATTTTTACTATCTTGTCTTTTTGGTCATGTTACTAGCTACCTCGAGGATGTCCCATGAAGGATTTAGAGGTGCGATGACGTCTCCTGGCCTATTTTATTTTCTTTGACTGTTGTCTGTGGGTTGTCTTGACAAAAAGACTGGGGCAACTTCGCCCTTAGTATGAGTTAGGACATTCCTTGTCTGTGACTATCTATTTTTCAAGTGGATGACCTTGTACACCTTGGTCTACGTCATACCATTGTGTTTGTTGTCCATTTGTGTCATTTTTATCGCCCAATGATGATTAAGAGCAATAAATATTAGTCCTATGGCAATGTTTTGAAGGATTTGGTCTAGGAACTAACATGCATCTTCTTTAGTCTTGTCATCTTCTCTCTCCCATCTCATATAGGCATTGCATCCATATCATCATCCATATCTTTTGCACTAACATTTCTTTGTCTCTTCATATTCTAGTCTTCATCATATTTCGAGAGCACACCCATGTTCTTGAACCTGCCTATCCTCTCAAGGGCATACCACAACCCTCCTCGTCATTCTTCCTCATCTTATTTTGCACTGGGGCATATTTTTGACTTCTTTTCTTTGTCACAATGCGACATGCTACATTATGACAAAGAGGGGCAAAATGTAGACACATAAAATTGTCCTAGGCTTGCAACTCTTGATTATTCAACATTGCCCCTTTCATTCTTAATAATTAAATAAATTTTAATTATTTAATTATTTTCTAAAGTCATAATTCTTCTATTAATTAAATAATTTTAATTATTTAATTAATTCATTTTTATCTTTATTCTCTCTTGATTAATTTTATTTATTTAATTACGTCACTAATTAGGTCCCCATTCTTTCCAAAATTAAATAGATTCTAATTTATTTAATTTTTGTCCACTTTCCACTATAATTAAATAATTACTTTAATTATTTAATTATTCGTTAGCTTTTTCTCTCATTAAAATTAAATAAATTTGATTTATTTAATTTAGTCAGTTCTCTTGAATTTTGAATTAAATCATTATTTAATTCAAAATAATTCTTTTGTCACATTCCTCCATAATTGAATAATATCTTTATTATTTAATTATTTACTGGTCAACTGGAGTAAATAAATTTTATTATTTAATTTCTCCAGCAACCTCTTTTTCTGTGCCAATCTTATCTTCCATATCCAATCTTATCTCTTGACATCTCATTTAATTTCGGCCCTTGATTGAATTATCTCATAATTCAATCTCAACCCTTCATCCTTATCATTTGCCCTAATTTTGACCTAACCCTAATGCATACATCAACATTCAATCTTGACCATTGATTCTAGGGTTTTTTGTCATCCTCTCATCCTGGCCACACATTCAAAATTGCAGTTTTTATAAAATGGCATTTTTGTTCTCATTTGGCTCTCTCTTGGTCTCTCTCTCAGCTCTCTTGACTTCTTGCACTCTTAGTCTCTCATGTTTAGATTTCAATTTATGCTACTAGTCTTACAGTCATAGTCACTTACAGTCATAGGCATTTTAGTCCATTGTAGGGACATTTTATTTTTCTGCAAATCCTTCAACACTTGCATAAGGCTTAGTCTTTAGTCATAGTTGCTCACATAAATCTGAGGGCATTTTTATTTATCTGCAAGCTAGGAGGTGTAAAAAAGGTTAATCATGGAAGGTGGAGACTTAGGGTAACTTCATCCCTTTTGTCTTCACATTACTTCCTTTGTACTTTGTTACTTCATAGGAATTTTATTGTTATTGTGCTAACCCCACTTAATAATAATTTTAGGATTTTCCCTTGATCACAAATAGATACCAAATAGGGAGCCAAGCCTTGCTTAAATAGAACTTTCTGTTGACCTTTCAAATTCCTCCTTTTCCCTCCAAAAGTGGACGCCCCAAACATATATGAAATATTAAATTCAAAATATAACTTTAAACACCTTTTACCTCCCTTCCCTAGGAGTCCAAAGACTTAGGCAAATAATAACATTTAAAATGTTTAATTCCTCTATAAGGGCATCCAAACCCATAGGCCCACTTTTCAAAACAACTTGAAGTCATTTAACTAGGCCAAGGGGCCAAAAATAATATTTAAATATTTAAATGACTTAAATCAACCTCATTTGCCAAAATGAGCCAAAGAGGTGCCAAGGACCAAATACTCAATTTGCTTTGCCTGAAATAGAAACTACACTGAACTGCTACCAAACATAGCACTGCCAAAAATAACACTTACTAAAAATAGCATATTGCTAAAAATAGTAAGTGGTTCCAAACTCATTTTAACCATAATTCAAGTAGCTGACATGACTTACTAAAAATGGTAAGTACCTAGAAAGGTTGACAAAATTAGATGCATGTTACACCTCTGTAAAGATCTTTGAAAACCCAGAAAAACCCAAAAACCTTTCCTGCATGCAAAAAACTAGATAGAAATGCATGTCATTTTCATGAAATGCATGTTACCACACCCTGAAGCTCTCCAAAAACCTAGAGAGCTCCAAAAATCTCATTGCCAAACTCCTACATACAAGCCTTCAAAAGCTCATCTAAAACCTCCTACAGAATAGGAAACCCTAATTTCCTCTTCTAATTAGCCTATGGGTTTCCAAAAATAGGTTAATAGTCACTAAAGAGCATAGGGCTAAAATGGGGACATTATAGAGTACCACATAATAGGTACTAGCACAACCAAGTGAACAAATGTGGAAGTGGCTCAAATAAATGATAGAAGTGAAATGGCATCTTGCCATAATTAAGTGTTCATCACAAGGAGAAGCTTGAAGGGAACTCTCCAAAGGACAAGATATATCATGAATGAATATAGAAGCTATAAAAGGAATGTATGCAATGGATTGAAACAACTTTGTATTAGAAGAAAGAAGAGGTGTATAGGTTGCAACAAGAATAGGTAGAAATTCATGAGATGGAAATCAAAGAAATATCTATAGAGTGACAAAGGGGAGGTTTAGGAAGATGAGGAGGTCCATACCCTATACTCACAAAAGAAAGATGTGGTGTAGGTTCTAGAGGAACCTTCATTCCTTGTCCTTGTGCCCAAGGCCATTTCAATTATACCTATATTTATATTTGATTTTACAACCCACACCATAATGGTTTTCCAATTCACTAGGAGGATCATTGCCACTAGCATGGTCAAAATGAGTAGCATATCACATGCTTGAGAAGTAGATGAATGTTTCTTGGAAGAAATTACATTAGGTTTACTAGAAGCATGTGGCTCTATATGGAAATTACGAATACCAAAATGAGCTATCTACCTTATATTTACTAGGATGAGAGGGTGTGAAGCTTGAGGAACCCCAATCATCACTAGAAAATGCAATAGAATAATAATTATCATTAGTAGACACATAGTAATAGGATTTATTGGTAGTGTATCAAATTTAACATAAGAAGTTATCACTATGCAAAGGGTAAAGTAATAGGGCCTAACAAAATAGGCGAAGTAATAGTACCTAAAGAATCTTTCTCAACATTATTAAAACCCTTGATAGAAACATTTGGAGTGACACTAGAAATATCAATGTGAATATGTTGTAGGAGTAAACATATTAAGAATGAAACCATTATCAATTAATGTACACCTAATGCAAATAGAATTAATGCCAACTATGATAAGAAGATGAAGAATTCGTTCTTGGATTTTGTAAGAAGGGAGAAAGGAAATATTCATCAAGTTAGTAAAAATATAATCAATTAAAGTTTTTATTTTAGTGGCTTACTAGAAGATGATATAAGGACCTTTTATAAGGATTTCTAAAGAAATTCATAGTAAGAAGTTAAACTTTGAATAAGATCACAAAGATGAAATTTGATGTGTGTAGTTTGAAGTTGTTTGATAAGGTTATACTCTTTATTCTTAAGAGTAATACATGGAGCTAAGGGAAGAATGTGATTGGGTTAAGGAAGAGAAATAGGCACAAGGATGGTTTATCAATTTTATTGAGTATTGTATGTATGCCCTATTGCATGAAAGCAAGTAATAGGGTGAAGAGTTGTAGATGTGTCTATTGGAGTAGAAGATGAAATATGAATATTAAAAGAGGGGTTATTGTCATCCTCAACTAGATAGTGAATAATAAGAACACATTTTGAAGGGGGAAGACTCAAATTCTCCCCACACAAAAATCTTATGCAAAATAGAAGTATTATAAGAAATGGTATTATGCCAATTAACACTACATAATTTGTGAATAGGTTCATTGAGAATAGGAATGATAAGGTTCAATATAAATAATGCACAAACTATAAAAGATTCAATGCTAGGAACATCAAGTATAAGAAAGTCACAAGGGGGATCCATCGATGGAAGTGTAAAAGAAGGCTCGTCATGTTTGAGGCAAGGATGATCTAGAAGAATTTGTTCAAATTTAAAAGCATGAAGAGATGGTTTACAAAGAGAATAAACTTGTTGAGAAAGAAAGGCTTGTTGGATATGTGGTACTAATTTCTCCCAAAAAAGAGGCAGGATAAGGTTGATAGGAGGTTGGCAACCCCACTAGACAAACAAGGAAAATAATCAAGAGGTAAAGCCATTAACACTTCTATGAATATTTTGTTTGCATTGTGTCAAGAGTGTAAGATGGACTTTGTGTTCAAATTGGGAAAAGTCAACTCCAAAACTGCCAAGGATCACCTACAATCAAACACCTATCACAAAAAGAGAATAGAAAAGCTATGGAGCCAAGAGCTATTGATCCAAAAAAGCATGAATCATTATGAATGTGAATCTTAATGATCATACAATAGAGAATCCTTAGAAAAAGATAATTAACCTAGAAACCCCAGGTGAGGATAAAGCAAGATCATGAAATGTGTCCTCATCTTATGACATGAGACATAAAAGAACATGACCTGAGTAATCTTAAGTAATTAGAGGAAAATGGACTTAATAATTAAATAAATAATTAATTAGGAAATACCTTTTATTCTAACACCCCTCTTAAGTGCAACTTATTGAGTAGCTCAAAAAAACTAAAGATGAATGCATGATGGGTCCCAACAAACAAGGAATGGTGAGGTACCCATTTACAAACAAAAGATCTCTCAAAACCAGAGAAAAGGAGAAAAACCCTATGGGAGAAAACTCCTCTTCAAAAGAGAGAAATACAATGAAGGATTGAAGAAGCCTCCAGAAAAGGTGAAGGACGAAGAATCCTCCAAGCAAGATTGTCCCAAAAGATAGGAACAAAGGATGAACATGAGGAACACCAATGAAGCATGAAGAAGTTGCAAACATTGTCGAAGAATGAGTGCTAGAATGCTGAAAGAAGAACCTCCTTTGAAACAAATGATGATCAGGACCAAGAAGACAAGAATCTGCATGAGTGCCCCCAATGACACTACTCAAATTAGATGGAAAACAAAGGAAACACATCTGGAACTCAAAGATATAGATGGCACAAGTACCAAAAGTCTGGAGAACATTGATCAAATGAAAATGGAAGGTCGCCTCCACAAAATAGGAATGCAAGAGTGTCCATATGGTAAATGCTCCATCTCACCATAATGCAACCATTGCATCCGCCTAGTACATAGGAAAAAATACTAGATACGTAGCTCACTCCAATGCGAACCCAAGGAAGTGTTAGCACCAATAGTAGAAACCCCCCATAAAGCAGGCAAGGAAGAGCCATGATAGGTAGACTGAAACTGAATTCCAAAAATAAGTGCATGAAGAACCAAGAACATTTGAACACACAAACATGAAAGTACCAACAAATATAAAGGTGTGCAAACTAAGGCACAAACACATGAGGCAAGAATCAATGTGATTCACTATTGTCGTGGAAGGGAAACTCACTTGACAAAGGTGTGATGGAAAAGCAAAGGAAAACATCAACCCCACATTGCACTTTGTATCATAGTGTGAGTATAATAAGGCACAAGATGATGTGCAAGATCCCCAAAAATTATACACTATAATGTTGAGGCACTTTATTTCAGTGCATTTTCATAAGAGAAATGCATACAATGGAAGCCCATAATGTCCAAAAAAGAACCATGATCTGAAAATACAATTCTATGATAGAAAAAAGAGGAAATTGATAGCACCATGATGAAGTACACAAAAAAATACACTTTCAAAAAAATGACACCCAAAAAGAAGTCTAGATGCAAAAGATATGACATGTTGAAGTCTCCAAAATGAGAATTGCACAACATTGAGAAAACTAAATTATGGAAAAAATTAGAAGTCCAAACTGGAAACCACCTACACCACTATGAAGAGAACAAAATTCTACCCCATTTCAAAAGAAATTGCACTAAAAAATACTAGCTTATGACCGTGATATGACCTCTGGAAGATGGGGTGCAAAACTGAAAAGCCCAACAGAGAGGGGCTAGGCTAGGTAAAAAGAAACCTTTACCAAATGTAGCAAAGATGCCACCAAATTTAAAAGTCCACCAAATTTAAAGCCCTAGAAAAAATCTCCTCCAAGCAAGAACAAATTGATTTATTGCAAACAAATATTGTAGTGAAAAAAATTTTGAATGTTTTATTTTTAAAGTTAAAAAAACTTGCAAAAAAAACTATTATATTTTTTATTAAGAAAAAATATATAAAAAAATAATTTATTAAATTTTTTTATATTGGGCATCGAGGGGTTGATCCCACCCACACCAACCCTGCGTGAGGCCTAAGGGGGTCGACAGTGATGATACCCCTTGGTACCCCCACATAGGGATGGGGACCAAGGGGCTTGCCACCCCTGTGACAGTAGGGCCGTGCAGGGGTGCAGTTGTTGGAAGTTTGTCATTTATGATGATGTTTGGAAACATGAGCATGAGGCACATATATTGCTTGATCTAGTGTTGTCATTGATGTCAACATTGTTTTGATAATTTTAGCATGGATTAGAAGCATTCTTGAAGATATTTGAACAAAACAAGTTGATTTGGAAAATATGGTTATACAAGAAATTGGCTAAGTATTTCCTTTGGTAGTGTTGTGGTTCAATGCATTAGTTTTTGGGTTTGCACTCCACCACAAGTTGATATATCACTTTGCGATTCTAACTAGAGTTTTGATTTTATTGGATGCATCTACATTCAAGATTTGGTGACATTTTGTGAAGTATTCTGAAAGTTATGGATGACAGAGTTCAACTCTGTATATTATAGCCATTTCGTGTATAGTGTATCAGTGTGGGAGATTCCACATTTCTCCGTGGATAATTATTTTGTTTTACGATGCCGAGGATAAGCTATTAGTTGTCATTTGAGTGGGAATTCAAAGGAAGATCGAGTTTTGAAGTCACACATATGGCGAATTGTATGTATATATGAAGGTTTTGTGTTTAGGTCTATGTTTGGGCTGACCTAACACGTTTGATGTTTTGTGGAGGAAAAGAAAGTAATTTTATCTTATGTGGGATCTATATTAGGTCCATCCCAACCTATCTTAAGGAGAATTGAATTTTCAATTATGGCATGAAATATGGATATAAAGTTTTGAGGATAACACGTTTAATTATTGTGTTACTTCTAATTAGGCCGACCTAATTGAAATTACACTTGGTATGGATATATATAGGAGATGGATCTCAAGATTTTGAGATGATGAGAAGTGTAGGATGATGAAGGGATACCGAGAGCATATTACATGCGAGCAATAAGAGACATATGACATGTATGGTGTTTCACCTACATGTGTGTGATGTGAATATAATTAGAGTTGAGTAGATTGTGAGCATAGAAAAACATTATCACATTTGTGTGAAGATCATTTTGTACTTCATTGGAATTATAATCCAACTTATGATAGATTCTATTGTATCAGTTCAAATAGGTTGTATAGCCACCCCTTCTTTCTATCTTTCTTACTTTTTGTGGGAAGTGAGTTCACTTGGACAGTGAGTCCATCTGGTAGTGAGCCTTTCTATAATATACTATATCCAAATATTATATATTGTGAACTAACCCTCACCGTGGTTTTTCTCATTTTTAGTTTTCCACGTAAAATATTAGTGTTCATGTGTCGTGATTTGTGGATGTCTTCATGTTTTCATTCATCATTGTAGCTACATTTATTTTGATAATTGGATGTCTTATGTTTAATTGGTTTAAAGGAATACTAATTCACCCCCCCTCTCAGTATTCTAGGTGTTCAACAATTGGTATCAAAGCTTGGATCCCTAGAAGGAGCTTGAACGCTTTGGGATGATCTTGGAGTTTGAACACATGGATGATATAAAGTATCCTATTCCTTTGAAAGAGATTCCTTCTATTGAATATACTAAAGAAATTTGTTTGTTAGAAAAAGATGGATAACTCAAAGTTGCTCTTGAAGATCTTAACAGAGTTGAAAATAAAAACATAGATCTAAAGGAGAATCTCAAAAATGCAAATGAATGTATTAGAAAACTGAGAGAGCAGATCAAAAAATTTAGAGAAAGGCATAAGGAATTTAATGGACAATTGAAACAAAAAAATGTGAACATCACTGGATTGAAAGTACAATTGGAAGAAAAGAAAAAGATTGAGGAATGTCTAAATACAATGGTGGAAATAAAATCTAATGAATGCATGAGACTTAAACAAGAAGTGGTAAATTTGAGATCAAATTTGGAGAAGGCAAGAGGCTATGAAGAAAAATTCAAGACAAGTTCCACAATGCTTGATGAGTTGATTGCTAGACAGAAAATATCTAAAGACAAAGGTGGTTTAGGACTTGAAGAAGGAGAAAGCTCAAAAGAAAATCAAACATCTAATGCAAGGAAGATTAATGAACAAGAGAAAGCTAAAGACAAGAAAAATGACATGTTCTAGAATCAAAGAAACAATGCTAGAAGTCCCCCTATCATACAACCAAATGCTCAAAGGTACCCATCTTTTAATGGTATTTTTTATTTTTGTAAAAAATTTGGACATAGAGCAACGAAATGTAGAAGCAAAATGAATTAGAGTTTTTCATCCTTTACTAGTCAATGTTTTACATGCAAAAAACTTGGACATAGAGAAAGTGAATGCAAAGGTCAAATGATGAATGCATATAAAAATGGTAGAATGATTCAATCCTTCAAAGGTTATTGCTATGCATGCTATGGATTTGGACACAAGGATAACCAATGCAAATCTAGAATGAATGAAAGGAATAATTCTCAAAGGAATATCATATGCAACAATTGCAGAAGGCCTAGACATATTGCTAAATTTTGTAGAAGTAAAAATACAAGGAAGAATGATTCGATAAAGAAGAATGAACTAGTTAAAAGGTTGATCTGGATGAAGTGAAGAAGGAAATGGAAAAATCATGAAGAAAGAAATAAGAGACTAAGGATAAGAGAGAATCTATACCATTCTTTGGTGCAGATGTTTCCTCCAACAACTAAGCCCAAATTTATGGCTTAGGGGGAGCTTTAATGGAAATCCTATGACTCCCTCTAGAAAAGAGGTGCTTGAGATATAACACAAAGATATGTGATGAAAGATGAAATTATTAATCTGAGGAAGAAAATTGCAGAAGAAAACATTCTAATGTGGCAATTTGTGGAGCTTTGAAAGTTGACTGTACATACAAGGTTTTGAAGTTTATCAGATTTTTGTTTGAAGTATTTATTGTTTAAATGGGTTAAATCAGAGTGATAAAAGTGTGCTTAAAAAGAAAAATTCATTTCATTAAATTCATTTGAAGAAGAGTAGAGGAGCAAGAAGAGAGTTTGAAGGGTCTGAAGCATCTCCAAGTTGCAGAATTCCAAAATCCTACTTCATCAGGCAAGAGAAAAAGGTATTTAACAATCTCTACACATTCTAATTTTCTAGAATTATTAGTAGAAGGCTAGTTGAATGCAATGGTGACACCAGAATTATGGATCTTTCTCAAAGACCACAACCCAAATTTAGGAGATATTCTGCCAAAGCTTTAGAAGTTGATCCCCTAGGTGCATTTTTGCATATAGATCTTAGGGTTGTACCTACTGAGGATATTAGAGATTATATTTAGGGAATATGGAAGAGCACCCATACAATAAATTATTCCATCTATGGGTAGATGAATTAGTCAGAGAAGACTACATTTTGAAACCGGAATACAATATCTTGACTGAGAAGAACTTAGATGTGTGACATTGGTTTCCAAATTTTAGAAATGAAGAGAAGTGTATTATAATGGCATTGAGCATAACTCATGACTAGTTCATGTGGATTGATGGTCCCCACATGATTACCAAAGAGGTGATTAGAGAAATCATTGGTTTATGGTCCATTAGACCTATTCCATTCTGGAAATCCACCAAGAATAAAGACATAATGTTGCAAACAAGTATTGCAATAAACCTTTTAAAAAATCCAACAATCTAGTATACAAAAATGGTTATTGGACATATGATTTATGGAGACAAGTTGGTCTCTACCACCACAATTCATGTGGCAGTGGACATGATTGAGAATAATGGTGAATATGACCTTTGTGAGTTGCTCTGATAACAATGGATGGGGAACCTAAAATAAATTAAGAAGAAAAACATACATTTAGGTATGGTACGTTGATAATTTATTTGGTTTTCCAATTTATGAAGGAAGTTCCTGTAGTTGGAATGGTTGTTTGGTCAAATGAAAAATTGGTTTCTCATCAAATAAGATATTACATAAGAAATCTAGGAGATTTGGATGCTCAAGGTGATTCTCTTACAACATTCTTTGCAATGTTCCAAAGGAGAATGAATGAGACAAAGAATTTTGAGAGATGTGGTAAGAAAGTACATGAATGACATTACCTTCTTGGTTTCTACTAACTATTGCATGATGGAAGAAGTTGAACCTAGAATAGTTTGGGTCCCAGAGTTTGGTTATGAAGTACCAAAAGAAGTTGCTACTGGCTATGTTGAAGTGTAGATGAACATTCCTAAGGATCCTACTAGACCAAAATTTAGAAACTTTAGAGAGAAGAAAATGGAAATTTCCTAGAATTTCAAGAAATAAAAAATAAAGAGACTGATTGAGGCTGAGGCAGAATCATGGAACAAAGAGTTTAGAATCTCAATGGACTCTGCCAGGGTAGCTATAGAGAGAGCTAGAGTTGACATGAGTATAGAAGAGGCCTTCGGTAGCTCTAGGGGATCTACAATTACATCTGGTAAGAAGAGGAGACCCACAGGTGGTCCTTTGGTAGTCCATGCCATTAGGGAAGAAGAGAGGAAAACCATAAGGAGAGTCAAGCAAAAATCCATAAGGAAAAAGGGAGCAAGTATCACTAAAGAAGGTGTAGATGATGCTCAACATGAGCATGGGATATGTGTAGTTGAAATGACAACACAAGAGACAATGGAGAAATTCAAGGGATGTCTCTGGACTTAGAGAAAAAGTTGAAGCATGGATTTGAGAGAAGAAGCTTTTGGATATCACAAAAAGTGTGTATTTACACACAATAGAGTGGAAGAGAGTTCAAAGGATTTTCACGGCTGTGAAGTGGAAGCAAGAATTCTATTTCTGTATTGCATGAAGTGGCCTAATGTTACACAGATCATGAATAATGCTATGAATACAATTGAGACACAAATAAGATATGCATCAAACATTTGTGAACCTGTACAGGATAGAGATGATCAGACTTGGACTGCTTTAGTGACATTATATGGAGAACACCTTACTTTGCAGAGCCAAAAGGAAGAAACAATTAGACAATTTGTAAAGCTAAGGGACTTGGTGAAAATAAAGCATATACCTATCTCAAATGCCCTTTCTAGTGCAAAAAACATTTCAGAAAAATCTTAACCCTTGCACTTTAGAAGAAGGAAAGGAGACCTTGGTGAAGCTCGAGTTACAACACAAAGTACTTGCAACAACAAAGGAATAGTGGGAAGTAGGAAAATCCACTTGGAAAGTCATCTTGCAAAAGCTTCAAGGGCCAAAACCTTCAAGTTGACAAATTTTCATTCTTATGCATCTTTCAAATTGTCAAATTCTTTTTGCATATATGAGGAAGGTATAGAAGTTTTTGGTTAACTCCCTTGGGGGGAGTCTACACACTCTTTCAATTATTTTTTCTCACATATATATCTAAGGAGGAGTATAAAAAGTTATTTTGATACTGGTACACCCTTTTCCATTGATGTCAAAGGGGGAGAGATACTTGAATTTTTTTTTGGAGAAATACTTGAGATCAAAACATTTGAGAATTGTGGAGAGATACTTGAAAACACTTGGAAAGATATTGAGGAAGACTCTTGGAGAAATATGGAAATATGTGCAAGGGAGAGAAACAAGTTTTTGAAAATGTTTTTGACATGCATGTTGCCATCAATGACAAAAGGGAGATATTGTTGGAAGTTTGTCATTGATGATGTTGTTTGGAAACATGAGAATGAGGCATATATATTGCTTGATCCAGTGTTGTCATTATTGTCAACATTGTTATGATCATTTTAGAATGGATTGGAAGCATTCTTGAAGACATTTGAACATAACAAGTTGATCCATAAAATATGGTTATATATGAAATTGGCTAAGTATTTCCTCTAGTAATGTTGTGGTTCAGTGCATTAGTTTTTGGGTCCGAACTCTACTACAAGTGGATATATTACTTTGTGATTCTAACTACAGTTTTGAGTTTATTAGATGCATCTACATTCAAGGTTTGGTGAAATTTTGTGAAGTATTCTGAAAGTTATGGATGACAGAGTTCAACTCTGTATATTGCAATCATTCCGTGTACAGTGTATCAGTGTGGGAGATTCTACATTTCTCCACGGATAATTATTTTTTTTGCGATGAGGATAAGTTATTAATTTTTGGTTGAGTGGGAATTCAAAGGAAGATTGAGTTTTGAAGTCGCACGTATGGCGAATTATATGTACATATGAAGGTTTTGTGTCTAGGTCTATTTTTGGGCCGAAATAACACATTGATGTTTTATGGTTGAAAATCAAGTAATTTTATCTTATGTGGGATCTATATTAGGTCCATCCCGACCAATCTTAAGGAGAATTGAATTTTGAATTATGGTGCGAAAAATGGATATAATGTTTTGAGGACGACATGCTTAATTATTGTGTGTTACTTCTAATTAGGCCGACCTAATTGAAGTTACACTTGGTATGGGTATATATAGGATATGGATCTCAAGCTTTTGAGATGGTGAGAAGTGTAGGATGATGAAGGGAAAGAGAGAGCAAATTACATGTGAGAAATAAGAGACATTTGAAATGTATGGTGTTTCACCTACATGTGTGTGATGCAAATATAATTAGAGTTGAGTAGATTGTGAGTAGAGTAGAATATTGTTTCAGATTTGTCTGAAGATCATTTTGTACTTCATTGGAGTTGTAATCTAGTATATGATAGATGCTATTGTATCAGTTCAAATAGGTTGTATAGCCACCCCTTCTTTCTCTCTTTCTTACTTTCTGTGGGCAGTGAGTTCACTTGGACATTGAGTCCATTTGGTAGTGAGCCTTTATGTAAAATACTATATCCAGATATAATATATTGTGAGCTAACCCTCACTGTGGTTTTTCCCATTTTGGGTTTTCCACGTAAAAATACTAGTGTTCATGTGTCATGTAATTTTGTGGATGTCTTCATGTTTTCATTCATCATTGCAGCTACATTTATTCTGTTAATTGGATGGCTTATGTTTAATTTGTTTAAAGGAATACTAGTTCACCCCCCTCTCAGTATTTTGGGTGTTCAACAACAGGTATCCTTGCGGTACCTGGTACCCAAAACAAAATTTTTAATATATTTTTTTTAAATAAAAAAACTTTCCGACACCCTTTAAAAAGGGTTTTAATATATTTTTTTTATTTGTTATTTTGGAAAATTTTGCAAGAAAATAATAATAATTTTTTTTTGAAATACCTTGACTTGCGTGCTGGGAGGTCGTATGACCTCTCTAACAATTTTTTTCCTTAGATGCTCTCGACATCGAAATCGATCGAATTTTATATCAAAATACATCCAAGGCCTCTTGAACACAACCATGAGATTATTTTCAGCTCAAAATGCTTCGAAATTATAGCTACCCTTCGGATTTGAAAAAAAAAAAACTACTACTTCAAACCCTTGCAGATCTAATACCATGTTGAAGTTGGAAAATATCAACTCCATAGCTCCCAAGGATCACCTGCAATCAAAAACCTATCACAAAAAGAGAGAAGAGTAAAGCTATGGAGTCCAAGAGATATTGATCCAAAAAAACATGAATCATTATTGATTATACAATAGAGAATCCTTATAAAAGGATAATTAACCTAGAAACCCTAAGCAAGGATAAAAAAAGATCATGAAATATGTCCTCATCCTATGACATGAGACATAAAATAACATGACCTAAGTAAGTTTAAGTAATTAGAGGAAAAGACACCTAATAATTAATTAGGAAACACCTTTTACTCTAACACTTTGGATTTCATGTTATACTAAAATGAGAGATAAAGGTGTGAGTAATATAAAAAAAGAGTGCAAGGAACTAATAGGTAAGCTATCAAAATAGTCTAAAGTGATATCTATCAAGGTGCTAGGAAATAATTTGGCTAGGACATAGTCATCATAGGCACAATTAATCAAAGGGTAGTGAAGAGTCTCACATAGTGCAATGATCATTGTAACCATCATATTTTTCAAAAAAAGAGTCTCCATACCAATAGGAAAGGGGTATGTAAAAATCTCTAGGGACAGAGGAGAGAATAGCCATGTGGGTGTGGAAGTAGCAGTAGGAGGATGAAGAGAAGCATCCAACTTAGAATAAATCTCTTGAAGTTTTTCATAGAAATAATAAATTGAGTAAATTAGAAGATGAAGTGAGACATGTGTGGGAAGGAGGTAATAATGTCTCATGGGTAAGAGGAGAGGTAAGAATTGGGATGGGTGTTATTTTAATAAGGGTAGGGGGAGGTGTCAATTCACAAGAAATAGATGGTTATGCCTTTAAAAAGAGAAATGGTATAAAAGGGATATTAGGTAAACAAGGTAAAGAAATATAATTGTGAGGGTCTAGGTCTAGAAGAGATGGCTTAGATGATAGAGAGGGAATAATGGATAAAGAATCATGAGAAGAATGATCACTATCCACTATTTGAGTAAGGTTTACGGAAATGGCATCAAGTGGCCAATGATGCTAACATGCTCAGTATTATCTCCTTGATGTAGTTCATCTTTGAAAGAAAGAGGAGGAGAAGAACATGAGAAGAGTCTATCTTTCTAGAAGAAAGGATTAGTACATGAATGAGCCTCATCATCACCTAAAGAAGAGTCATCAAAGATATTGGAAGAAAGATTATCAATATTATTTTGAGTCATATGGTAAAGGAGTATTATTAGCTATAAGAATAATAACCAAGTATAAGTAGTGAAAGAAGAAAAATATGTCTCATGTTACCATAAGAGTAGAGAGGAAATAAAAGAGGGAAAACACATGCTACCATAATGGATTATGGGAGATAATTTGAGAGTATAGGAAGGCTTCTCAATGAGATGAGAATGAGAAGGAATATATTAGAATGATTATCAACATTGTTTATCTTATACAATTTACTATCATAATGGGTCATGGAGACAAATGTAGTAAATTATTTTAACATAGATAGGAAGACATGGATAAGGTATATGAAAGAGGAAAGACTAAAGAAGTCAAGGATTTTATACATGAAATATGTATTTATGTCTATATTATAAAATAATTCTATGTCATCTAAGAAATATGTGAGAATCAAGGAAGCAAGAAAATAAAAGATGATACATACTTGCAAGGATTCCCAAGAGAAAGGAGCACATGTATCTGTGAGGAAATATGATCAAAAGGATGTAAGAAAATAAATAGAATAATGTGAAGGGTGGTTCAAGGGTAGAGAATAATGATTTGATCAAAAGTTGAAGCAAGTTGGACAAAGGTTGTTTTTATTTGCTTCACTTTTGGAAGAAAATGGAAGGGAAAAGAAAAGAGTGGTGTTGAAGTGTGAAGTTCACCAAAATAATAGACATGTTAATGTTGAAGTGATCAACCCAAGATATTCAATCTGCAACACCAAATAACCTCCACAAGAAATAGAGAGAAGCAACAATGGAAGATGCTATTCCACCAAACAAGGATTGCAATATGATACAATGATCAATATGTTATGCAATACAATGCCATGCTCTGCAATATTGTGCAATGCTATTGTTGCAATGCAAAATATGCTAGAGATGCCTTGCTTATAAAGGAAAAGATGAGAGATAGGATAATACAAGATCATGACAAGTGTCTTAATCCTATCACATGAGACAACTAACTCATAACTACCTAGGAAAGTGAAAAGTCTAGATAAGAGAACTAATACTTATCTAGATAAGACAACTAATATCCTAGGTAAAGTTAACATGTGAATTAAGTCCACTAAGTCCCTAGTAAAGGAATAAACTAGGTAAAAGACTTATTCACACTAACAATTAAACTATTTAAATGATAAAATATCTTAATCTGTACATGTTAAAAGTTCTAACTAGAATAATAATCTATCCAAATAAGAAAATATGGATTTGAAATTTCTATTGATTTTAAGAAAAGGAAATATTGTTCACTAAAGAAAATGGAAATTTTGGAGATATAGAAAGTAAATTTAGAAAAAAAATACCAAAATAAGCCTAGAATAAGATGAAACTTGTAGAAGCTATTACAAATAAAATGTAGCATAGGTGACACCACACTTCATAGACAATAACACAACTATGCTCATATCCAAACATGTTGTCATTCATACAAAGATTCACACAATTTCTATAGGAAATGAATAACTTTAGTGGAAGGGGCACAATACAAGTAACTATTAATATAAAATAATAACCAAAACACAAGAAAATTATAAAATAATATTAATTTTATAAGATAACAAAAAATTTGTGTAAATTATATAAATCAAGTAATAGAAATATGATGAATGAGAAAGAATACAAAACATCCATGTGAGAGATCCACCAAGAATACCCATAGCTAGGACAAAGGGGAAAGGGGTGACTACATGAGATCTTTCCAAAATGGTGAAGCCCTAGATATGATATTTTGACCTCCATAGGTAGTCAAATAGAAAGTATATTGGCATTTTTGTGTGCTTTGAATCCTAAGTTTATCTAGAACTAAGAAACACAAGTTAGATGATAAATGAACAATAATAAGTGTATATATTGTTATCCCTATTTGTATGAAAGAGACTTAGGTGATTATAAATCTAGAGATGCCAAAGAATTAGTACAATATACAATAGTAAAATAAAAGGAAAAGCAAAACAAACTATTCCAATGAAGTGAATTCCAATGGCAATGTGAAATATTCATCATACCAATGCAAAGTATCCAAAGAACTCAAAATTTGCTATATAGTACTAGAACGCTATAGAAATTTGGAAGAAGGCTTAAAATTATAAAACTAGTCTCAAAAGAATGAGAGGGAAGAAGGATTCCATATTCAAAATATGAATAATATGAAGACCAATTTTAGCCAAAGAATAAGGAAAATACTATTAGGGAGTCCAAAGACACTGTTATAGAGAAGTATTATGCAAGGATTCAACCAAAAATGAATTTGACATGACTTGTAAAATAATCGTATAAATATACTATCATGAGATGGTAGCATGATTGAATAGATTTCCATTCAATTGTGCTTATTTCAAAGAACAAATTGAATTTTATGTTACAACATTGGACACAAATTATAAAATAAATACCAAAACATTAGAAAATAACACATAAAACAAAAGTAATTAAATAAACATAAAAAATTGACACTTAGACTAGGAAACGAGGCTATAGGATGGGATAAAATGAGTCCTAAAATATATTATGGGCATTGACACTAAAATTATTATAATTTGGGGCATGGAAATTGTGTTGTATGCAAGTTTTTCTATTACACAATGGTGGAAAAAGGTAATGCTTTTGTAGATAAAAAATGAATAAAATTATTTATGCACTAAATTATCCCAACAAAAATCCTAATTTTTATAGCACTTATAAGCATGATCCAATACAAAGTAGTATCAACTTATTTGATCAACTCTAGATTCTCTTTTTCTAACCTAATACTCCAATTAGATTAGAGTGTTGCTTTGAAAACTCAAGTTTTATGTTGTATAAAAGTTGTTTTCTTGAAAAATTGAAATATATTCTTCAAATAAGTTATAATTTCTTTTCATGTAACACACAAAACCAAGGTATTGTCTATACACTATAACAAATATATCTTTAAATTACATCTATACACCATTCACGAACCATGAAAATGTAAACTTAGATTTGAGATCCACCAATACATGGGTGTATGCCCTTGCTCTAAAAATTATTGGAGGCATTTCTTTAGTTCATTAGTGTTGAAAATATTTTCCATGTACAATCAAATGTTGGGTAAATGATATTTGGGAAACATATTAATCTCATGTTCTTTGGTGTAATTATATAGTTACAATTTAGGATGCAACTTCCATTACCTTGTGTCAATGTGTTTCTCTCTTAACATAGTGGATACAACAATAATTTGAATCCTTACAAATATGTATAATAGTGAATTACCTTTTGATACATAAGGACCAATAAAATTCAAAATCCTTTCACCATTTAATAAAAACAATAAAAAATAGGGTTCTAAACAGAGTATTTCTTATATGATGGTAAAATTGTCAATTAAAATAGGTTATCAATTGGAAACTATTTGTTTCTTATGCAAAACCACCCAAAACATAGTAAAAAGAGTATCATTAGTGAGATTACCAATTAGCATGGGTGATCATTTTGAAATCATCGGGGTGGGAAGAACAATCACTAATTTGTAAAAACCAATGATTTTACTAGGAGAATTTGTATTTGAAAAGTAATGAAAGAAAATTTTCTTTTATTTTTAGGACATTTGGGAGGTTTTTAGTGATGAAAGAATAAGAAGTTCTTTGAGTCTACTTTCTAAACTACTAATTTATTTTAAAAATGGTTGAGATTAATGGGTTCAATGGGAGAGAGTGGGAGAGGGAGGAATATAGTGGGAGAGAGGGAGGGAGAGAGTGGGAGAGGTTGGAGAGAGTTCAAGAGAGTGGGAGAGTGGGAGAGAG
>VDFB02008294.1:0-21325 GCA_007258455.2 Sequoia sempervirens
CACATACCCATGTATAAATATTAATAAAATAATAGTAAAAATGTTATAATATACAAATGAAAATAGTCTAATTTTTCAAATTCATATAAAATATTTAATAAATTATAGTAAATACCAATATATTTTTGGATTTGAATCATTCCTATTTGTGCTTTCTTTTCAAAATAAACTATAAAATATATATATATATATATATAAGTGAAAATAATGAAATCTCGTCTAATAAGAAAAAATAAGCAATGCACTAAAAGTAAGTAGAAAAAACTATTGAGAGTCATTGGAAGGTGTGAAATATTTAAAAGGGTCGAGAATGGAAATGAGTTATACAAGATTCTCTAGTAGAGATTCCCAGGAAAGATAAAATTATAGTTTAAGCCTTGAAATCTCTAATAGATTTTTTTGGAAAAATAATATAAGAATATTATTTCTTGCTCTTGAGCCACATGTTGAATTAATATAATATGCGACATAGTGTTTCCTACACTCGGGTCATAAGGAAAAATAGACAAAATTCATTTTAGATGGCATTCTCAATGTGCATATATGTGTTCCTTAAATAGCCTACCGGCTTAAATTAATCACTTCAAATCTCAAAATTTTAGGTAAAACTATATCATAAAAATATAATATATATATATAAATAGTCCACAAATGTATCTTTATTAAATATAAAATTTATTATATTATTATTAATATTATATTTTTGTATTTTCTACTAAGTCTTTTTATAAGACAAAGACAACTCAGGACGTTGATGTGCTGAAAAAAAAATATTTAATAAGTCTTACTCATCAAATATATCTTATCTTATCTTATGTTTCATTATATGCACATTTTATGAGTCTTGCTAATCAAAACTGGCAAAAACTGGCAAAACTACTTTCTATTTCTTTTTATATTTGTCCTTTTTTCATCAATGAATAATATGAAAAAAATTTCCTTTTCTCTCCTTCAATAAGGATATTTATATATATTTCAAGTTTATCTTATTATATTTTTATGACATCATTTGATATTTTTCTCATTGTCCTAAATATGTTTAAGTATGTTCTATAACAAACCTATGTTTAGTAGAAAATACAAAAATATAAGATTAACAATAATATAATAAATTTTATATTTAATAAAGATACATTTGTGGACTATTTATATATATTTAATATTTTTATGATATATTTTTACCTTAAATTGTGAGATTTGAAGTGATTAATTTAAGTTGGTAGGCTATTTAAGGAACACATATATGCACATTGAGAATGCCATCTAAAATGAATTTTGTCTATTTTTCCTTATGACCCAAGTGTAGGAAACACTATGTTGCATATTATATTAACTCAACATGTGGCTCAAGAGCAAGAAATAATATTCTTATATTATTTTTCTAGAAAAAAATCTATTAGAGATTTCAAGGCTTAAACTATAATTTTATCTTTCCTTGGGAGTCTCTACTAGAGAATTCCTATAACTCATTTCTATTTCCATACCCTTAAATATTTCACACCTTCCAATGACTCTCAATAGTTTTTTCTACTTACTTTTAGTGAATTACTTTTTTTTTTATTAGATGAGATTTCATTATTTTCACTTATATTTTTTTTATTATTTTATAGTTTGTTTTGAAAAGAAAGCACAAATAGGAATGATTCAAATCCAAAAACATATTGGTATTTACTATAATTTATTAAATATTTTATATGAATTTGAAAATTAGACTATTTTCATTTTTATATTACAATATTTTACTATTTTATTAATATTTATACATCTGAAGTCATATGCAATAAAATGTGTCAAATTTCCTAATTAAATGTATTTCCTCACACTTTAAAATATTATGATATTCAATGGTTCATTTAACTTCTTCAAGGATCATTGTATTCATATGATAGTATCACTAAAGAATCTCAAATAATTTTGATAGTAATATGGAACTTAGATTAACAATGTCAATATATTTGAGTTTGACCATGTTAGAATCACCTCAATTATCTTGGCTGAATTTCAAAACCAAAATATGTTTTCTACAAGAGAGCATCAAGAGAAAAATAATGCCTAATTATAGGCAAAATGGATTATATTGATACTAGACATAAAAAATGTACAGATGAGGCTTTTCTTATATAGGCAAGGTTGATAGGTAGGATTAGACAAAATTGTGACATGTTTCTTAATCTCATGCAATGACACAAATAACTTGATAATTGTCAAATGACGTATGACTCAAGAATTAAATTCTAAAAGATAAGATAAGATATATTTGATGAGTAAGACTTATAAAAAGATTTAGGCTAAGACTCCTTCGTGACGGGGCTTTCACCAGTAACACATAATGGAGAACATACCATGGTCAAAGAAGGCAAGGCAAAGATAGCTTAGACGTTGATGTGCTCATGACTCAAGAATTAAATTCTAAAAGATAAGATAAGATATATTTGATGAGTAAGACTTATAAAAAGATTTAGCAAGCCGAGACTCCTCCATGAATGCAGGGCTTTCACCAGTAACACACAATGGAGAACACACTGTGGTCAAAGAAGGCAAGGCAAAGACAACTCAGGACATTGATGTCTTTGAATAGCCGATACAATAAGGTGTGTACGAAGTCAAGGCTAGAAGATCCATATTTGGGCTCGATAAGGAGGGTAAACATCCAAAAAGAAGAATCATTGATGGGAAAAGGACATATCTTGCCTCACAACATGCCTCAGATACAATCACCTTGGAGCTAGATGGGGTGCTGGAGGGAGAAGTAATCCATAATGAAAAGGTTTTCTTTGGGCTAGGATTAATCAGGAGATTCAGGGGCTTCTAGCCATGCCTGCTGAATCTACACCAATGGATCTCTAACAACTAGAAACCTCTGTTGGATGGGTATGTTCAGATCTACCCCATGGCGAAGGGTTTCTTTATTGTTTTTGAAAAAGAGCAAGATAGGAATAAAATCCTCTATGAGTATCAGTGGGAATGGGAAGAGAAGCATGTTCTGTTGTTAAAGCCATGGCATCCGGCCTTGAACCCAACAACTGAAGTGTTCGAGATGGTTCCCCTTTGGGTGAGGCTTCCTAATTTACCCCTTCAGTTCTGGTTCGATGGTTGCTTGGAGGCAATAGGGAACTCTCTAGGAACCTTCATAATGGTGGATGAAGGCTCTTCTAATCTTTTGCATTGTACATATGCCCA
The DNA here is from genome assembly GCA_007258455.2 of Sequoia sempervirens. Taxonomy (NCBI): domain Eukaryota; kingdom Viridiplantae; phylum Streptophyta; class Pinopsida; order Cupressales; family Cupressaceae; genus Sequoia; species Sequoia sempervirens. The sequence goes on from VDFB02008294.1 coordinate 3,181, forward strand.
GATATTGGTAGAAATGAACATCTCCAAGGTACCCTCAAAGGAGATTTGCTCAAAACTCTCAAAGGGTTGCTGGGTACAGCCCCTGGACTATAAAGGGGTTCCTTTCAAATGTAGGAAATGTCATCAAATGGGGCACTTGACAACAGAATGTGCCAAACTTAGAAGTAAAATCACAACTTCATGGTGGAAAGATGCATCCACCCAACACTATATAGTGAAGAAGCATGAGATGAAGCAAGGAAGTACTCAACTGAAAAGCACTACGAAGAAGAGTAGGGCTTCAGAGGAACCGTTGCAGGAAGAAAGGCAGCTATTGCAGGAGAAAAGCTGTTTGGAGCAGTCACAGATTACGATGGAGTCCACTTAGGAAGGACTTTTAGATGCAAACAATGCTAATATGGATCCCAGTATTAGTGTCAAGGATTTGTCTACCAAGAACGGGGCTGCTACCCCAGATTGTAAGGAAAAGAAAGGTGTTCTGAGATCCCAGAAGAAAGATGCAGGAAAACGGAAGGCAGAGAACCAATTTTAGCAAGGCAACAAGGGAGAGGAAGCAGGGAGGAGTCACCAGAACTTAACTCCTCAAAAGATGGATGCAGAATGGCGGATGGCTAATGATCAACATCTGCAAGAAAATAGTGGAATTGGTGGATTGAGGAGTCCCCAGGATTTTCCCCTGGATTGGCAGAAAGAGGTTGCAGGGGTCGAGGACGAATGACAATCGGTTGTGGGAAAGAAAGCGAAGAAAGAGAGAAGGAAATCCTTTGCTATGGTCCTACGATCTCATACTAAAGGTCATCCAAAGAAAGTCTCAAAAGGCTGACTTGTGAATGGGTGCTTTTGACTGTTGATTTTGGGTTGGGTAGTTAGTTTGTCTAAATATTTCTCTTTATATGGAATGGGATTGTGGGTTTGGGGCCTGATGCTTAGATCTATCATAAGGATCGAGTAGAGTTGGTAGGGATTGTATGGAAGTTTTTTTGGCCTTATTATGTAACCTCTTTTATTTCTATAATAATAAAATTAAACTTATTAATTGATCAAAAATAATATTAGTCATAAATAAGTATAATATATATTATGATAATAATAATAAAACATACAAATATAATAAAAAATATTAAAACATAAATAATAATATATTAATATAATATGATAAAATTGAATTACCAATAATATAAATAATAACATATTAATATTATATATAATATGATAATATAATATAAATATTTACATTGAAATAAATAATAATATAATCATATAAAATAATAAAAAAAATTATGTTTTTCTCAATTGTACTAGTTATAGAAGACCTCTCAATGATCAACAACAAATCACCTAGACTATATCTGACTATCCACGTAACCATTGCACCTCCTTGAAATACAAGTACTAGTTATAATTGAGCCAGACATAGACAATGATAATGATACGTGAACAAGATTCCTAATAAATGATAATAATACGTAAACAAGATTCTTAATAAAGATTCTCCTTTTCCTAATGCGTGATACGTGAACAGGATTCTTAATGCATTTAGTCATTGTCATCTTTATCACACTTAGCTCCGCATCCCTATGGTATTTATCTTTATCGAAAGCAGTTAGCCGCTCTTTTCGTCATACAAAGACTTGAGCAATCCGGTTCCTCCACATGAAGACAGCTTGCATTTGTTTATCTTTTCTTCTTTTGAAATATTGTAATTGATTGAAACATACAGGTGTGTTAAATTATTGTAATCGGCCAAGACTATTGATATCTTTACTAATTGCAATTGACCCAGACGGGTACTCGGCATCTTTAATTATCGTAATTGATGAAGACGTACTCCATGATAGTGACAGGTGCATAAAATTCCTTACGAGAGCCACGTGCTTTCGTGTACGAAGTGAGTCTACCTCTTAGAATTCTTCTACACGCCTGTCAGATGACTCTCCTTTTCTCACACACGGTTTACTATGCAACTAAGAGGGTCTCATTCACTCAACGAATGTTTAGTGATCGACAACTTTATCACAACCTACTTCGTATCCGTAGGGTATTTTTCCCAAAAGCTCTTTGCTCCTCCTTTCGTCTTACAAAGACTGCAATCCGGTTTCTCAGCAAGAACCCTGCTTGCATTGGTCTATCTTTTGTTCTCTCTTTCTGTCGAAGTTCAATCCAACTCCATGGCATCTACTTCAGATTTTAACACAGGGCGTCAGCCAGATAATGAGAATGAAAATGCTTATCAAGCAATTCCAGCTGCTACATCTTCGCCTGCTACTTACTCAGTGGTAAGCCTATTTTCATCCTGCTTTGAATGGTGTTCTCGCTTCTTTTCTACGCGTTTAGATCAGTCCAATTCCATGGCATCTGCATCAACCAGAGTTAGTCAATCACAGAATGAGCTTAATCAGTCCAATTCCATCGCATCTGCATCCACCACTGTTAGTCAATCACAGAATGAGCTTAATCAGTCCAATTCCATCGCATCTGCATCCAGCACAGTTAGTCAATCACAGAATGAGCTTAATCGGTCCAATTCCATGGTATCTGCGTCGACCACAGTTAGTCAATCACAGAATGAGCTTAATCGGTCCAATTCCATGGCATCTGCATCCACCACAGTTAGTCAATCACAGAATGACCTTACAAATGCTTTTCAAGGCATGGCACCTTATCCATCATCTTCTCGCATGAAAAAACTGCCCTACGATGTATTTATTAATCATCGTGGTCCCGATGTAAAAAAGACTCTCGCAACTACTCTCTACAATACCCTAAATGGCATGGGTTTAAGGGTTTTTCTCGATTCAGAAGAGCTTGAATTGGGTGATTCCTTACCTAAAGAATTAGAAGAAGCAATGCGCAGTGCTTCGCTCCATCTAGCTCTATTTTCCCAGAATTATGCCCAATCCCCGTGGTGTTTGGCAGAGCTTTCATTTATGCTCAAAACTGGCACCCAAATTGTACCTGTTTTCTACCATATTCAACCTGATGATGTCCGATATGCAAAAGGAGCCTTTGCTGATGCATTTAGCCGGCACGAAGCGAAGCGTAGGCATACGCCAGAAAAGCTTCGGGAGTGGAAGAATGCACTTTACCATGCTTCCCATATTATCGGTCACATTGTGAATACCGAGGAGTGAGTCCCAAGTATCCTGACCCTTTTCTTATAAATTTTCTTCCGAATTCTTTCAGTTTTATAATCTGTTAATTTTCCATTTGTATTGAGGTCAGTGTTTGAAGCATGTTTGTTGTTGTCTATGGCCAGTGACGAGGTGGGGCTGCTCAAGAATATAGTTAATTGTGTTTTGAAAGTTATAAAAAATGTGCCATTTGTGGTCGCCAAACATCCAGTCGGTTTAGATGAAGCTGTAAATGACTTTGAAATGACAACAATTCAATCTGCAGAACACGGTCATCGTGTGCAAATTGTGGGCTTATGGGGTATGGGTGGTTCTGGCAAAACCACTCTTGCTAAACATTTTTATAATAACAAATATAAAACTATGGAACGGTATAGTTTTCTATTTGATGTTAGAGAAGCTGCTGCTAAAGGTGAATTGCATAATAAGCAGAAAGAACTGCTGGAGGGCCTCGGTCTGAGAAATGCACGAGTTAACAATATAGAAGAGGGGAAAGGAATGCTTGCTAGCCAATTAAGATCTGTTCGAGTATTGATAGTGGTAGATGATGTGAACGATGTGGAACAGCTGGATGCACTATTGCCTAACAAGGACAGTCTTGGATGGGGTAGCCTGGTTGTAGTCATAACAAGGGAACTTGAAGTGCTTAGATCTTGGGGCATTTCCACGGTTTATAAAATGAAAGGATTGGATCCACATCATGCTGAACAACTTTTTTGTTGGCATGCTTTCTTGCAGTCATCACCATTTCAAGGGTTTGAGTCTTTAGTGAAAAACTTTCTAAACGTTTGTGATGGATTACCATTGTCTCTAAAGATTTTTGGAGCACACTTATATGGTAATTCCAGCAAAGATTATTGGCAGAATCAATTAGATAAGATTTCTAGAATACTACCTAAAAATATTATAGGAAGGTTAAAAGTAAGTTATGATGTTTTAGATGAAGAAGAAAAAGAAATATTTTTAGATATTGCCTGTTTTTTCATTGGAGAAGAAAAAAATTTGGTCATTAATGTTTGGGATGGATCAAGGTGGAATGGTGTACGTAGTTGGGAACGGCTTTTCAATAAGTGTCTTGTTGAGCTTGATGATAGTGATCATATAAGAATGCATGATCACTTACGAGATATGGGAAGAGAAATCGCAAATCAACAGTCACCTTACCGTCTTTGGTTTCCACATCAGATTATTAAAGTTTATAATGAAACACAGGTGAAATTAATATTTTAGCTAATATCTCATTAATCAATGTCATGCAGTTTTTTTGTGTACTTTGTTTGGTTGTTTCCAAGAATTATAAGCTCTTCTATAAGATTTTGATTTAATTATATTTATTTTTAAATGAAAGGGAATTCGCATTCGAGGAATAGCATCTACAACAGCAGGATCCAGAAGTGGGTCTGAGGAGTTTCCTCGATGTTCGCTGGGTGGGGAGGTCGAGGTTGACACAAACGGAGGACCTTATAGGCTCGCACCATCTTCGCTTGGACTGAAAATTTTTCAGGTTAAAGGAAATTATTATAATCAAATAATTGCTGATGTGTCAAGAGAGTTGTTGTGGCTTCGGTGCTTTGACATTGGGCAGAGAAATCTTCGCTCATTTAGTTCATTGGAAAATTTGAGGGTATTAGAACTCCGTGAACAAGGATATAGTCAATTAGAAGAGCTATGGGAGACTGACAGTGATGTAAACATCTTTCTTTTAAGCTGTTTTAATGCTTTATTTCAATATTTTTATAATTGCATGTTCCTGTCCATCTCATTGACAATTTTCTGCAGGCTCCTGTGCAGTTAAGAGGATTGATTATTTTTGGTTGTGATAAGTTCCAGAGGTTTCCAGATTCAATAGGTTGTCTCAGTCATTTGAAAGAAGTCGTCGTTAATATTGCAAGTTCACTGAAGGGTCTGCCAGAAGAATTTTGCCTTCTCCGACGGGTGGAGCACCTGCAATTAATCAGGTGTGTTAAGTTATCATCACTACCTGACAGTATCGGCAATTTGAAAAGCCTGCGGCATCTAAGTTTAGAGGGATGCGAGGAATTGAGTACATTGCCACCCTCTTTTAAGGAGTTGATATTACTGCAGCATCTTGACCTAAGAGATTGTGCTAAACTCACCGTACGGTCAGACATTCTGGAGAGAATGACAAAGCTCCAGTATGTCAACCTTTCTGGGTGCAAGCGATTTGAAGTGTTGCCCTCAAACATCACAAATCAGAAGTCGCTGAGAACTCTTGACTTACGTGGTTGCAGTAGCTTAGGGAAGGTGCCAATGAACATTGGTCAACTGAGCAAGTTGCGAGTGATGGAGATAGGGAGTGAGGTGTTGACAAGCTTGCCCAACTCTCTGGGAGACTTGTCGTCTTTGACTGATCTTCGTATTGAAAACTGTCCCAGGCTGGAGAGTTTACCAGACTCGGTGGGTTGTCTTAATCTCTTACAGAATTTCTATATAATCTTTTCAGGAGTAAAATCTTTGCCAATATCAGTGAGGCAACTGAGTAATCTGCATACACTGGCTATAGACAACTCCTCGACGAGCGAATTGAATCTCGGGACAGGGTCATTTACTTTTTCTTTGTGCCAACTAAAGTGTATGTACCTATCGTCAATAAAAGTTCCCAAGATTTCTATCTCTCAAGACTGTTGTCCTGTCCTTGAGACTCTTGAAATTAGAAATATTTACAATCTCACGGAGATAGAAGTTCTACCAACTACAATGAAGCAATTAGATTTGAAAAGATGTAAAAATTTGAGGGACATCAGTGGTATTGCTGGTCTGGTAAACATTCAAAAGCTGATAATAGAAAACTGTCCTGAGTTGGATGTGCTTCCCAGTTTTGCACAATTAACTTCTCTCCAAGAATTTGTTTTCCGAGGTTGCTACAGAGTCAAGAAAATACAAGGTCTGAAATACTGCAAAGCATTGCAGGAGTTGAGAGCAGATACCAGGTGGGAAGTACAGGGTATAGAAAGTTTAGAGCCCCTGGAAAAATTGAAGAGTGTGGAGCTCAGAGCAAACAGGAGATCAGGTGTTCAGGGTTGCATTCAAAGCATGCAGGTAATAATGGCTTCTAGGAATTTAGAATTCTAATTATTTTCGTCTTATTGTGATATAGCTAAATGTTGATCTGCAAATCCGGCTAAATTTTAATGTAACAGGATTTGCACAAATGGCCTGGAGAAATATTGCTATGTACGCGGGCAGTCTCTGATGCTGCATCTCTTGTAAACTCTTTCGCCTTTCCGACTATATATCTCGTTGATTCCATCACTAACAAAAATATTCACTCCAAAACAGTATTGGTTCAGGAGCGACTGCACAATGAGGATGCCGTTATTGTATGTTTTGTTATAAATTGTACTGCTCCAAGTATGATATTAAATATGATATTGCAAATATCTTCCTTGAATAGTAAAATGTTTTCAACGGAGGTGGAGGAGGGTAGATGGTTCTGGATAGGTCTCTTCACACAGCGTTCAAAATATCAAGCAGCACAGAAGTACAATATAAATACATATTCAGGCCACGGTGAAGTGGAGAAAGGATTGCTTGTGATGGGAGAAGAGCAGAGACTTATGCAGGCATTTGGCGAGTTATGGGCGCTTTTAGCAAATTGATATTGCTATATTGATATTGAATCAAAACTAAAATAGGTTCGTAGTAGTTTATTTTCAAATATGTATTGTGTTTATATTCTTCCGTTTGTATTCTTCTTTTGCAGTTCATTTAAACTGTCGGATGCCTTCTACTCCCATAAGTGTGCCCATTTCTATATGAAGAAGTCCGCCAGAAAGAGTGTTGGAGAGCTTTCCTATTCGTGTTTACTTCATTTTGAGTCTCTGTTTTGTATTATATACTCTAGAGATTTTCTATTTTGAATACAATGGGGGATATTTCACGTCCATTTTTTTTAAGCATAATGAGAATAATTTCCAGACCCTGCTTTAAATTGCTTTTCGAAACAAGTGCAATTTAAAAAATAGTAAGAATTGACAGAGTTTAGAAGATTGAAGGAAAGTCATATAAACTGCAGACCAGAAACTACAATATATTCGGTGATAACGAAATATTATTTAATCTTTCCGTTAGATCGCAAAACTCAGGTGGAAATGGAATTCTTTTCTTTGGAATTTGGTGGTGGGAAATAAAGATTTTAATGCTGGAAATTGCGTAAGATGTGATTTTTTATTTATTTTTAAATGTTAAAGCATCTGAAATTTACATTAATATAGGGGAGAGGGGCCAATAGTTGTATAGGGTCCAATAGTTGTACACTCTCTTGTGTTTATAATATCCAGTCTTACCACATATTTATACTATATATTGTAAATAAATATTCCACATATAAAGCAAAAAATAACCAAATGTTGGTCAAAATGGACCTATAGTTGTACACATGAAAACCTATAAATGTTATTTGAAAAAGCATAAATACATTGAAATATACAATTTTTTGTTTCAAATAAAATATCACAGCTATTCACTATAAATTTGTCATTTATAAAATAAGATATTCATTTAAACAAGTATTCTTGTCACAGTGAAAACATATTATTCCTATGTGTACAACTACTAGGATAGCAATGTATATGCATTGGAGTATTTCATATTAATAATTTGTCCTATCACAAATATAAAAGGTAAGAACAATAAATACCTGTATTTTTTCATGAAATGTGAAAGATTGTCAATAGGTTTTAGTGTTCAACTATTGGTCAATTTGTGTTGGATACAAGTTGTATTTTATATAGCAGTGTGTTGTTTTCATAACAAGTACTTTTTTGTGTTCAACTATTGGTCCATTTATGATGGATATAAAAGTTAAAGATAACAAAGATTTATGGTTACTAATAGGTATTTGGTCCATTTAGGTTGCATAGAAGTTACAATTTACATAAAAATATGATATTCTACTAACAACAAATGATAATTTTTTGTTCAACTACTAGGGATTTTTAGATTAACTTTTGGTCAAATCTTTAAAAAGTCACTTGATGGACACTTCACACTAGATGTGTTATTTTGATGAGTTGCATGATGAGTCACACCTCCAAACCTTAGTTGTAGGTAGATAAGTATCCATTTTACATTTCTAGAAAAAAAATGGAGCGAGTATATGATATTCCATGTAGTAGCTACATGTTGACGAAGTTAACCTGCATGATTACTAGTCCCTCTCCCCTAATATATTTTACATAGTAGACTCATGTAGAGTCAGGTAGGTTCCCAGGGGTGGAACTACAAAATAAGCTCTTAGCATAGCCATAATTAACAAGAAATACAAAAACAAAAAGGCTCTTTACATAGCTAGATTTGATAGGGAAATCAAGAATACAAATACACTAGAAATATCAACACACTACCATTATGCATCGTAACAGGGAAAACATTATGAACACCATGTTTTAAAAACACAATAATAGTAGGAGACATATGAATATCCAAATGCTTAAACAACCTCCAACTTTAGCTCCCCGAATATTAATGAAATCATAATTACACAAACCATTATTGAAGGAATCTTTAGAATGAAAGTGGTGGATGGACATGGAAAAACAAAAATATAGAAACACAAACACACATAAAATATGACAAAGCATGTGCTACTACACTAAATCATTTTCATTGCTTTCTTAACCAATTACATCTACCTATATTTATAGAGGCCTTTAGAATTTTCCAGAATATAGAACAGTAAAATCACATGAAAATTGCCATGGCTGGTGAGAACTCTCCAGAATGGTCGATGGGAGAAGTTTCTATGTTAATTGCTATGTTTGAAATCTACATATGTTAAGTGGTAGCTTGGGTAGGTCAGTGGTAGTAGCTGGTAGAAATTACCAGAATGTTCTAACACTCCCCCCTAATTTCTACCACAAATGCTACGACATTCTCCAATTCTTTTGTTCTTCCTTTGCCATTGATTGTTGTCATTCTTTCTCTTCTTTTTCTTGCAATTGCAACCAATTCATTAGACTTTCCGAAATCCTTTCTTTTCCATATTGATAATCTACATGCCTGTCGATGCCTTTGTCTTTGTCCAACTACTGTAGCAGTTTCTCAAACCTTTGTTTTTCAAAACTTCAATCTTCAACTTCCTGCAAACTTGCCATCTATAGATGTTTTTCCAAAAGTATTTGTTGTGCCTTCAAACTTGCCATGATTGCAATCATCTTTCACATGCAAACTTTTATACTTCAACAAATTCTTGATCATACCTATAATAATTTGCCAACTCAATCCATACACCCATCCACAATCCATATGCATACAACCTATCATAGAATCTTTATTCCAACATGTCTTTTCACAATGATTTTTCATACCACAAATAGAACAAGGGTGAAGATCCCAACAATTCTCTTTCTTATGCCCTTCTCTATGACAATATGAACATTCCATTCTTTAACTTGATTTGCCTGAACTTGTAACACTAGCAACATAAGTTATATTTTGTTTACCATATCTGAGGCCTACATTCTTGGGCCTCATAATTGGTTGAATGGGCTCTCTTATTTCTTGCTCATGTTTTCCCAAACCCTTTCCTTTAAATCCCATTTTTTGCATGATTTTCAAACCAACATTGTTATCAAAACAACTAGTAGCTTTTGTAAAATCAAACTCATTATTACTACCATTTTCATCTTAACTATCTTTATCACAATCAGTTTCAGCAAAAGCGCACTTATCAAATGATGATTTCAAATCTTTTGTACTACATGAAACATCACATATCAATTTCTTTGACTTCAAACTTTCATTTTCTTCATTTAATCTTGATATTTCTTTCTCATATAAACTATTCTCTTCTTCCAATCTTTTTAGTTTTTCTTCTAAATCATTAAGCAATTTCACTCTTTATTCTAATTCCTAATTTCTTGTATTAATTTCATCAAATAATTTTAGCTTTTCCTCTAACTCTTTATTTTTCTCTTCAAGTTTGTTCAATTTATTACAAAGAACACAATTTTCATCTCAAAGTTTGTACTTTTCAAATTGCCTCTTTTTAAGAATTGCATACAATTCCTTATTTTCCTTCCTTAACTCCATTAATTCTTCTTCTAAACTATTTATCTCCTCCTTTATCCTTTTATCGACTTTTCCCATTAAAATAAAAGATTTTAACTTACCTTGCTTAGACAGATGATTGTGTTTCTGCTACAGCAAACCACCTTCCTTCGATATTTTCATGTACCTTCCCTCTTCCACAATTGTTTTTGTCACTATAGCAACCGATCCTCCATTAGCTATGGCTATACTATGGCAAATGCTAAACACACCTTCAACAACTTCTTAACAAATGCAATCTTTTAGTAATATAAAACATCCTATTTTCTTTAAACATAACATGATTAAAGATGATGTGATCTGGCTTTTTATAGCAACAACCTTTAAATATCATTCTTCACCAGTTTGACCAAAAATATTTTGACACATTTTAATATCTAAGATCTTGCTTGAAAAGAACAATAAATTTTATTAACCAGCCATAGATACCTTTTCAATATCTATGATCTTTATGCCTACGGACTCCCCCTTAGACTGTGGTGGTTTCTTCTTTCACAAATCTACAATATGAAATCCTCCTTTTAACAACGATTTGTTCTTTAGCTACTGAACATACCTCTTTGTAGCTCGATAAATTGTAAGATTACTAAAGTACAATGGTTACCTTTTTTTCCCTTGATCGACTGATAAAACACTAAAACCTTCAATGCTTGATCAAATAGCAAACCAATAACTTTTACAATGATTTCTCTAGTTTGGGTGGTAGCTTGATTTGGTGTGGTAGCTTTCAACTTGGATGGTTGCATACTCTATTCAAACCCCATCTCCTTCACTAATGGTGACTTTAGAAAATCACAACGAACTCTTTAAGCTTGATCAACGACCAAATCTCCTCTTTAAGAATTTTCAACACAACACAACGATCTAGCATTTAGTTGATGCTCCTTTAATCTGACATCTTCTTCTTAACAACAACAACTTGGGAAACCTGTGCATCACCAATGATCCTCTCTTCATCAATAGTTCTGTAGAACACTATCAAACTATTCTATACCCCTTGATCATCCTGCTCTAATACCACTTGAAAGTGGTGGATGGACACGGACAAACACAAATATAGAAACACAAACATACAAAAAAATATGATAAAGCATGCTACTGCACTAAATCATTTTCATTTCTTGCTTAACTGATTACATCTGCTTCTATTTATAGAGGTCTTTACAATTTTCTAGAATACAAAATAGTAAAATCACATGCAAATTGCCATGGTCGGTGAGAACTCTTCACAATGGTTGGTGGGAGAAGTTTCTGTGTTAAATGATATGTTTGAAATCTACATACATTAGGTGGTGGCTTGGGTAGGTTGGTGGTAGTAGCTGGTAGAAATTATTAGAATGTTCTAACATAGAAATCAAATAATCATTAATAATCATTAATGAAGTTGAATGTTGTTAGAATACAATGTAATTTCTCCCATTGTTTGCATGAGGGGGAATAATAGAAAAGTAGCTATCTTAAAATAGGATAGTTTAAAAATAGTTTTCAATGGAAATACAAAAATTAGATCAAACGATTTTGTATTGCATGAGTTTATTTTTAGGGTGCTGCCACAATAGTGGTTTACACTTTCTAGGAGATCTTTATTTTTGCTGAAATCACATATTTTTAGAAAATATAATGATTTAAGCCTTGAAAAGTTTCATTTAAAGGATTCCAATTGAAGAGGGTTTGATCAAACCACCTTAGACCAATCCACCTTGGATAGAACCCCACTAGTTTTAAACCATACCTATAATGGAGTCTCATTTACACCTATCAAAATGCTGATAAAAAACAACTTTTGATTTACCTTTTCGGGGATCAAATCAATTATTATTATTTTTTTCAAGTATGTAGTCCTTATTATAAGAAAAAGTATAATTTTAACTAAATTTAATTTGATTATTATATTTATTTTTTATTTCTTGTGAATGTAGGTTTTTTACCGAAAATCAAGTTCTATGTTCTACACATGAGTGGAAAAATAGAAGATTATTAATTTTTTTTTTGAAAAATATGAGTGCATTATATATTGAAGTCCTTGATCCAACAAAAAAAATTGAATTTTGATGTACATACAAAAAAAGTTATATGTTATACGGTCGCATATGTCTAAATTATAACTGGTTTGAATTTGAAACTTGATTAAAGAAAAAATATTCAATAAAAACTATCTAACCAAGTGGAAGCACAAGATATGAGTTATAAATCTAAATTCGAAAGAATTAGAATTTTATCCTTTATGGAAAAAAAGTTATGTGTTATACGGTGAGCGACACTTTTTAAAAATGTTATTTTTTGAAGAAAAAAAAGTTTTTGAGGGAGATGGAAAAAGAAGCGCAAACTGATTCCAAAATTTTTGAAAAAAAATATATTTAAAATCTACACACAAAATTTCATGAAACTCTATTTTGCATCATCTTCAAGTTTCTCATAGTTTAGCTGCTATAGGTGCCCGAAAGTGAAGATTTAGTTAATTTTTTTTTATTTTAGTGTCTAGTTTGGTCAAAAATTGTAAACCACTTTTGTGGGATCACCCTTTACCACAAGACTATTTTTAGTAGTATCTCAAGCTATCTAAGACTTTTATAAAAGAGGCAACTACATTCAATTTGTGATTATCAGAAATAAAGGAGAAAAACTATAGCTTTATGTTTTTGTGTAAAAAAATAAACAAATAAATTATGTTTTTTCAAGTTTCTCTCTAACCAACAGTGATATTAGAGCCAGTCATTTAGATTGAAGAAGTTTAAGGAGATTGAAGAGCTGTAACTACTAGAAGAAGATTGTTGTTGCTATTGTTATTTGAAAAGAAGTTTAAAGTTGTTTTTTTTAATCAAATCACTATATGCATACAACCCATTCATGTGAAGGAAAAAAAATTGATTTGAAGATAGAGTAGAGATTGTTATAGATATTTTTGAAGACATTACAGTGAAAAATGGACACACTCGGCCCCAAATACCAATTTTCATTGGTAAGAATTACAATTTTTTGGTAATCAAAATGAATACTTTGTTTTGGTCACAAGATGTTTGGGATTTGGTAGAAATGGTTTTGGAGAAGCACATGATCAAGCAACATACCAGATATTAACTTAGGCAAAAAAAGATCAGTTTACATACAACAAGAAAAAGATGCAAAAGTCTTATTTCTAATCCAATAGGCAATGGATGAATCAATCTTTGTTGGGGTTGCACTAGCAATGAGATCCAAGAGAGAATGGGACATTTTGGAGACAACCTATCAAGATACTACAAAGGTGAAACTAGCTAAACTTCAATCACTTAGGAGAAATTTTGAGAAATTACAAATGAATGAGTTAGAGTTTGTAGACTAATTTATGAGTCAAGCTATGAATACTCTAAATCAAATCCGATCTACTAGAGAAGAAATAATAGATCAAAAGGTAATAGAAAAGATTCTCAAGAATTTGCCTAGTAAATTTTAAGCTATAGTTGTGGCAATTGAAGAATCAAAGGATTTGGCACAGTAATCAACACATGAATTAATGGGATCTTTGTTAACACATGAATCTAGAATGAATAGAAATAATGATAAGTCTTTTTAAAATGATTTCAATTCTCAGGTATCATCTGGTAGAAGAAGAGGAAGGTCAAGCTTCAAAGGAAGAGGTAAATGCAGAAGTTGAAGGAACAATTCAAATCAAGGTGAAATAAATAATAAAAAATACAAATATAGAGGACGTGGCAACAATCATTTTCCACAAAATTCATAGAGGCTTGATAAATCTAACATTCAATATTATTATTGCAAAAAATATGGACATTATGCCTATGAATGTAGAATGAAACAAGGAGATGCGGATAAGAAGAATGCTAATTATACAAATGAATCTAGATCTAATTCTAGAATTCTATTTATCACATGCCATGTTGCTCAAGAAAGTACTAGAGATGTTTGGTTTTTGGATAGTAGGTGTAGTAATCATATGACAAGAAATAAGGAATTGTTTGGTAGCTTTGATATTTCCATAAAATCTGAAGTGAAATTGGAAAAGGACAACAAAGTTTTTGTAATGAGTTAAGGAGTAACCAATATTTTGGCAAAAAATGGTGAAAAAAGATTTATTCTTGATGTTTATTTTATACCTAGACTAAAGCATAATCTTATGATTGTTGGATAGTTAGTACAAAAAGGTTATAGGGTATCTTTTATGAATAGTTTATGAACTATATTGGATAGATTTTTGAATGACAAGTTGATTGCAAGAGTGGAGATGACCAAGAATCAAATGTTCCCCCTTTGAATTTAGTGCAACCAATGGGAAGAGGAGGCAAATTTCAAAGCATTGTATTTAGATAAATTATCATGGATATGGAATTTGAGGTATGGACATTTAAATTTTGGAGGTTTGAGTTTGTTGCAAAAGAAACATATGGTGAAAGGATTACGACCAATAGAACAACAAACTAGTTCATGTGAGACTTGCATTTTGGAAAAGTAACATAAAGAGATATTTTCAGTAGGAGTCTCATATAGAGCAAGGATAGTATTTGAGCTAGTGCATAGTGATTTATGTGGACCCAAACAAACTCCATCATTTGGAGGTGGTATTCATTTCCTAACTTTCATTGATGACTTTAGCATGAAGACTTCAATATATTTTCTTAGGAAAAAGTTTGAATCTTTTGGGAAATTTAGAGAATTCAAAGCTATGGTAGAAAAAAAGTGGTCATTTCATCAAGGAACTCATATTAGATAGAGGAGATGAATATATGTCTAATGAATTTTTAGATCATATTTTCAAATATCATGGCATCAAAAAGAAATTCACTACAAGGTACACACCATAGCAGAATGGTGTAGTAGAGAGGAAGAACAAAACAATATGGAGATGGCTAGAAGTATGTTGAAAGATAGACATTTTTCAAATGAATATTGTGTAGAAGCAATAGCATGTGCTATGCATATTCTTAATAAAAGTCCAACATAAGTGTCAAGGATAGAATTTCACAAGAAGATTGGAGTGGTAAGGAAAAAGTGTTTTTGATTTCAAAATTTGGGTGTGTCGCATATTATCTTATGTCATAAAAAATTAGGAGAAAAATTGATGATAGAGATGAAAAATGCATTTTAATTGGCTATTGTGAAGAAATAAAGGCTTCTAGGTTGTATGCCCCCATTAAAAAGAAAGTGACTATTAGTAGAGATGTGAAATTTAAGGAAGAAGAAGAATGGGATAGAAGCATTGATAGATCAATTATAATTGGAGCACAAATACCTCAGAATAAAGAAGAACCTAAAGGCCAGAATATGCAAGTTGATCAACAAAATCCACAAGAAGAAACATGTACTCCAACAATCTTGAACTCCAAGGAATGTTGTACAAGGAGAGTCATCAATTCATGCATGTCACCCTACTCCCAATTCACAAGTGATCAAATAGATCTTACTCTTTCCTCATTAAGATCCAATTATAAAGGTAAGAAAATGAGAATTTTAATGGAGATTTATGGTCAAGGAGAAGAAAAATTAGATTTGTGCTCAATTTTTTTTATTCTCTCACAATCCTGCATATTTTAAAGAAGTTGTTAAGGAGGAATTTGGATCAAAGCTATGAACGAAAAGATGGATTTTATTGAGAGAAATCAAATATGGAAGCTAGTTGATCTAATTGAGGGTAAGGATTGCATAGGAGTCAAATGGGTCTATAAGACCAAATTTAATGTAGAAGGTAAAATTGGGAAGCACAAGACAAGGTTAGTAGAAAATGATGATGTAAAACAACATGGAATTAATTATAATGAAATATTTTCTCCAGTTGCTAGACTTGATACTATTAGAATGGTTTTATCAATAGTTGGAACAATAAATTGGAAAGTTTTTCAAATGGATGTTAAATCAACTTTCTTGATGGATTTTCTAGAAGAAGTGCATGTGAAACAACCACTAGGTTATGAAGTCCATGGACATGAAGACAAGGTCTATAGATTGAAGAAGGTTTTTTATGGTCTCAAATAATAACCATGGGCATGGTATAGTAGGATTGATTCATACATGATAAAAAATAGATTCAATAGAAGCAATAGTGGGCACACATTATACACATAGATCAACAAAAGTTATGATTTTGATTGTGTGCCTATATGTTGATGATTTGATTTTTACTAGAAATTTGTCTGTAAAAATCAAATTTCACTCAAATAATTGTTGAAAATATTGGGATTTTTTTTTGAATTTCAGTGGGATGATGAAGAAGAAGCAATTTGATAGATTATAGGACATGACTTATTTGAGTGAATATTTCTTTTTTACTAAAAATTTTAAGTGAAATTTTATACGATTATGTGCTAATATGTTGAGGATATAATTTTTATTGAAAATTTTAAGTGAAATTTTATATGATTGTGTGCCTATATGTTGATGATTTTATTTTTACTAAAAATGAGTGACAATTTTATTTTTACTAGAAATTTAATATGATCATTAGCTATAGATAAATTTAAATGAAATCTAAAGGCATTATTGGGACTCAATCCTATCATCCCCTTTTTAATTGAGTCCCTTTCCTTTTATGTGCTTACTTCATGATCCTTTATCAATAACTGATTTAAGATAGTTCATAAAGGCCATTGTATTTATTTCTCCTTGCTATGGTCCCCTTTCCCTTGTCCTTTTTCATTTGTGCATGTTGAAAATTTATTTGATTTTCACTAGTTTTAGTGTTTTTCAGTTGTCAAGGTTTTAGCCTACCATTTACCTTCACCCCCTTATCACTAACTCTCCTCCATAATTTCTCTTTAATCCCAACCCTCAATTCCCATTTATTGTGTTTTTGGTTCATCAACCTTTGAGGTTTCCCCTTATCGCTTTTTGTCTCACTTCTTCATCCTTCCCCATCTCTTTGATCTCAGATGCCTTATCCTAAAAAATGGTTAATTTTTTTGAGCTTTCATTTTTGGGCGGATGTTTAAAAATATAAACTATTTTCATTGTAGGTTATAAATTCTTCCTAGTCCCAAATCCCTCATGTCCCAATATTTTGTCTTTATAGGATGAAGTAAGTGGGAAACCGAATATGAAATTCAGTTTGTTCCAGCATCACAAAAATGGATTCTAAATTTTATAAATGAAAAATAAAGATAAACTAAAAAAAAAGTATTCACAAAACTATCTAATCCATTTCTCTCCTCTCCTCAACATTTCATAAAATAAAACATGCTCTCAGATTTAGCATTAATGAAAAGCTATGAGGAATTGGAATGAAGATAACAATTATGCAAGCAAATGAAAGATAAAAAGCATAAATCTATATAAAATGTAAGGGGCCTATATGTAGGATGAAATTATGATTTTATAGCTTTCTTCATGGGTTAGCAAAAATATGGGAAGAATGTGGGATTTAAGGAGGTAGTTTGGGGTAGGTATAGGAATGATTTATCCCACATTGTTGAAGGAATGTGATGAATGGAGGATGGAAGAGTATAAATAAGATAGGGCTATGGAGTGATAAAGGGTTAGGAAATAAATGAATGATTAGGAAATAAATGAGAGGAAAATGATAATGAAAATATGATAATATAATATAATGTTAAATGATAATAATGAAGCGATGAATTATAGATAAATGTGATAATGCAATCGTGAATGTAATATTAGTGAATAGTAAATATGAGGAAAACTTAGATGAAATTTATGTGTCTACATTTTTCCTCTCTTTGAGACAATGCATCATGTCGCATTGTTTCAAAGAAAAATTGATTCACTGATATATGTCCCAGAGATGTCTTGGTATGGATGATGATGAATTTGATATGCCCCCTTGAGAGATTGATTGGACAAATTATGATGAAGATTAATCCCTCGAAAGATCACATAAAAAGAGAAATGCTTGATATTGCATGAGTGATTTTCTGATTGAGATTGAGATGTACATTTGATGAAAATGCACAACTGATAAGTGAAATTCACCAATTGATTGAAATTATTAGTATAGC
>VDFB02008295.1:0-57780 GCA_007258455.2 Sequoia sempervirens
CGTTACTTGAGAGAGTCTTAAATTGAATATAGCCGTTGGCTATTCAATTTACCTTTTATTATTTTGTGTCTTAAGATTTGGCCGACATGTATAATTCGAAAATCATAAAAGTTATTTACTATGCTAGGCCGACTTCATTAAAAGAATATGAGATCTTGAAAGAGGCCGACATTAAGATTTCGGTTCCTACATATAGACAGTTATTCATTCATTTCACTTATCGGTAAAAAGACAGCTCTCTCCAGATCCGTCATTCTCAAGTGCGAACTCAATAAAGAAGCCCGACTCCATCTCTATAAAATGCGAACAGGTTCTAGTTGTGTACAAAAGTCTTCATACCATCTCTATCGACTTGAACTCGTGTCAAGGTGCGGAACTAAGCAAAAGATCAGTGCTAATTCACCTGAAATCTGAATGCGCATTCTCTAGTTCAGTGATCTCATACAAGTGCGAACAGGTTCCAGATTTAATTACGAATTTACCAGTTCGGATCTGTAAAGCGTTGTCAAAGTCTGAGAGTAGAAGATCACAGTGCTAAGCAAACATCATTAGATCTGCACTCCATTTTATCAGGTGTGATCTAGAGCTTAATATCTGTTACTGGTCTTGTGTTAGACCTTATTGTACTTTGTAAATCTACCACTGTTGCATCAAATAATAAGAGAGATCTTTGTTGCTGGGTTTTTCTCCCTCAAGAGGAGGGTTTTCCCAGGGTATATACTGCGTTATCTTGTCAGTTTCTTGATTTATTTTCTGTGCATTTGCCGATCACATAATTCAACATTTGATGCATGAAATGATAATTGATATTCGATATTTGTTATTTACAAAGGAGATGAATACACCTTATATAAAGAATTACAAGACGATGTTTCTAAAAAGAAACAATCGTTAACTAAAGCAAACAAAAGCAAATAACTGAAAGTTACTAAAACAAGCTAAAACAAAAACAGAAGTTACTAAAAGCTAACTGAAGCAAACTAAGTTCACTAAAAGTAAACTATCGGTTAACTAAAAGCTAAGATGACCATTCAATATTACAATTAATACTTTAATATTGTGGAGCCAAACGGACCTCATCATTGTGTTTGGAAGAACCAAAAACCCTAAGATCACTTGTCCAAACATTTAAATTGGAGCAATTCAAAATTTTGCAAAAACAAATGTGGGCACAAATTTTGAGGTCTAAAATTTTGCATAACATATGGATCCATACATCGTGCGGCTTCATACAAGCCCCTATGTACGATGCTCAGTGTCTTTTAGTTGCAACAATCCTTTTCTAGTTTTTCAAGCGATTTTGAATTTTCCAGCACATTTTGGGTATTATTCAACGTGGGTTTTTAAGAATCTGGGCATGTTTTTTGATTAAGCAACATTGAAGTATCTTGGCAATTGTGTTTATGTTCTTGACAATCATTTGATTTCTTGCGGCAACCAATTTGAGGTTTTTCCATGGCCGATTTTATTAAACAAACAAGGGTTTCATTTTTTCCTAGAGATTGCTTTTTTGTTTCAAAGCAAAGTTTAAATTCGTTGACAATCTATTTTGTTGCACTAGTGCTGCACCAATTCCCAGCAACATTTGTTTTTGTTGAGCATTGTTTGTTTCCCAACAAAGACCTGTGGCATTGGCTCCATGGCTTCCTCTTTTCCTTTTTAGGCGAACAAATCTTTTAGCGGACTTACCACTATTTTTCAAGCTTCCACCGTCTTTTGGCTCTTTCATAGCCTCTAAACTTTCCTAACGCCTTCCACAATCCTAAGGGCAGATTTTGTTTTTTTCGGCTAGTGTTTTCTTTTCCACCTGGTAACATTAAAAACTACTTGCAGTTGTTCCTCCAACAATTGCAGAACATGTGGTTTTTTGCGTTCCTACTTGCCCTTTTTTCGGCAACAAAGGCTATTTCTAGATTATTTTAGCAATTTCCCAACTTGCTCACGGTTTAGAATCTTTTTTCAACAATTTTCTACTTGAAATGTAGTTTTCTATTCCTATGAGTAG
Organism: Sequoia sempervirens; assembly: GCA_007258455.2. NCBI lineage: Eukaryota > Viridiplantae > Streptophyta > Pinopsida > Cupressales > Cupressaceae > Sequoia > Sequoia sempervirens. The sequence continues at coordinate 2,006 of VDFB02008295.1, forward strand.
TTTTCTAACTTCCATCAATTGTTTCCAAGCATTTATCAATGATTTCAGGCACAATTCGTGGTTTTCAAGCAAACTAGCAATTTTTTGTTGGTCCAAGGAATATTCCACCATATCGAGGAATATACTTGCAAGTGCAAGCATATTCCATCAAATTTGCAATGACCTTGTGGTTTTTTACAATCAAGAGAATATTCCATCACCGTCAAACTTTCCCGCCAATTCGCCGCATTTCCAACAGACCAAGGAATATTCCAATAGGTTGGAGAATACTTCGTCTGTTAACGCCAACAATACAGATGAGCCCTCAACCTACCCCTAACCCTAGTTCTTCCCTAAAGGAGATTTTTTTTGTTTTTAACATAACTTGGGCATACAATATCAAATGTTAACAAACAAGATATCATTTGAAAGTTGGTTCTAAGCGCTTTCCAATGGTGCAGGGATTTTTCTCAAATATTGCTGCTAGTGCATTTTATTGCTTGTCGAAGTTAGATGTGTTTTTTTCGCTCTCGAGTTCATAATTTCTTACCAACTCCTTCATTTTTGTGATTATTACGATGTTGGAAATGTTTTCAAAGCTCTTCGCAACTATCCATGCACATTTTCAAGATTTTGCCCCAAGTACATTTTATTCAATTCGTTGTGTTTCCACACTTTGGTTTATTACTTGGACATTTTGGCACCTGGAACCATTCTATTTGCATGGGGTGATTTCTTTTGAATTGTTCCATATATATTTCCAACATTTTAGATATCTTTTAAATGCACTTTCTCTTTTGTTGACACACCAAGATAAAATGCCACTATTGTACATGCCTTTTGGGATTTTGCACTTCATGTTGTGTTATATTTTACACTCACACTGTATTACAAAGTGTCATTGGGGCTTGTTGTGTGTTCCTTCTTGTTTGCAAACACAACCTCATCTACCTTCATGCATGTGTGCCTTGGTTTGCACACACATTTTCAGTTGCAAGAACTATCTAGTGTTTTGTTCGGCTAGTGTTTTCTTTTCCATCTGGCAACATTGAAAACTACTTGCGGTTGTTCCTACAACAATTGCAGAACACGTGGTTTATTGCGTTCCTACTTGCCCTTTTTTCAGCAACAAAGGCTATTTCTAGATTTTTTTAGCAGTTTCCCAACTTGCCCACGGTTTAGAATCTTTTTTCAATAATTTTCTACTTGAAATGTAGTTTTCTATTCCTATGAGTGGTTTTCAGACTTCCATCAATTGTTTCCAAGCATTTACCAATGATTTCAGGCACCATTCATGGTTTTCAAGCAAACTGGCAATTTTTTGTTGGTCCAAGTAATATTCCACCATGTCAAGGAATATACCTGCAAGTGCGAGCATATTCCATCAAATTTCCAACGACCTTGTGTTTTTTTACAATCAAGAGAATATTCCATCACCGTCAAACTTTTCCGCCAATTTGGTGCTTTTCCAACAGACCAAGGAATATTCTGATAGGTTGGAGAATACTTCGTCTGCTAACGCCAACAATACAGATGAGCCCTCAACCTACCCCTAACCCTAGTTCTTCCCTAAAGGAGATTTTTTTTGTTTTTAACATAACTTGGGCATACAATATCAAATGTTAACAAACAAGATATCATTTGAAAGTTGGTTCTAAGCGCTTTCCAATGGTGCAGGGATTTTTCTCAAATATTGCTGCTAGTGCATTTTATTGCTTGTCGAAGTTAGATGTGTTTTTTTCGCTCTCGAGTTCATAATTTCTTACCAACTCCTTCATTTTTCGCAATTATTACAATGTTGGAAACGTCTTCCAAAGCGCTTCATAGCTATCCATGCACGTTTTCAAGATTTTGCCCCAAGTACATTTTATTCAATTTGTTGTGTTTCCACATTTTGGTTTATTACTTGGACATTTTGGCACCTGGAACCATTCTATTTGCATGGGATGATTTCTTTTGAGTTGTTCCATATATATTTCCAGCATTTTGTCCCTTCTAGGCATTGTAGATATCTTTTAAATGCACTTTCTCTTTTGTAGACACACTCAGATAAAATGCCACTATTGTACATGCCTTTTGGCATTTTGCACTTCATGTTGTGTTATATTTTGCACTCACACTGTATTACAAAGTGTCATAGGGGCTTGTTGTGTGTTCCTTCTTGTTTGCAATCACAACCTCGTCTACCTTGATGCATGTGTGCCTTGGTTTGCACACCCTTTTTCAGTTGCAAGTACTATCTAGTGCACATTTAGATGTTTTTTCTTCTTCATGCACTACATGGTGATACACGATTTTAGTGGACCTGTCATGCCTCTCCCTTGTCAGCATTATGGAGGGGTTTTCATACAGTTGGTGCTAATGCTTCCTTGGTTTTCACTTTTGAGTGAACTATGAATCTAGTTTTTGTTCCTATGTACTAGGCGGATGCCATAGCTAGTTACCCATGCATTTCGGTGAGATGGAGCACTTACAATATAGACACTCTTGCATTCCTATTTTGTGGAGCCGACCTTCCATCCTCAGTTGATCAATTTCTTCAGACTATTGATGTTTGTATGTAATGTCCCCTTCTCATCAGTAATCTGTTCTGACTCACATGCCTATTCCGGAAGCCTGTAGGTATGTGAGGAGTAAATTTAGGGTTTCCAGTTCTGAGGGTTCTTTGGCATTTTTTGAGAGTTTACTATTTATAGTAAATTCTATTTTAAGCAGTATGGAGTTTGTCAGCCTTCAGTACTTCATTTCCAGTTGGAGCTTTCATTTGCAGTTCATGTTTGACCTCTTAAGGCATTTTTATGTTGAATAAAGGCATCAAGGTTATATTTTGCAGTTGACCCCTTGGCCTAGCAAGACAACTTAAGTTGTGTTTAAAAGGGGGACTTGGAAGGGGTATGCTCTCATAAAAGTGATTTAATTTTTTAATAAAGACAAATGCCTTGAGAAATAAAGTGGACGCCTTTTTGAAGGAGTTAATATTTTAAAATAAAGATTTTTATATTGCCTTGTAAAGTGGACGCATTTTTGAGAAGCTGAATGGTTCTGTGGAAATTTGAAGAGTCTCTGTGACTGTTGGCGTCTTTTCTTGAGGAGTTGAAGAGTCTTCTACTCTTCTATAAAAATGAAGGCTTTATCTCAGCTTTGGTATCCATTCATGTTATTATACTGTTATGCTGTCGGAATGACAAATGAATTCTTGCTTCGAGGATGCTACCTCCTAGCCAATCATCCAATTTCATGTTTGAAATACAACATCTAGTTGGAATTTGCTGCTTCTCATCCAGACTAGCAGATTGAGCTCAATTGTGAAGAAATTTTGAAGATTCATCAATTTTGGTTTTGCTGTTTCATCTACAGCTGAAGGTGATTTCATGTTATATCTTTATTTCCAGTTTGAAATTGGTTCTGGGCATTTTACCATTCTATTTGCTGTTCAAGGGCGCCCCTTTCTGCCAATCCTTGGATTTTATTTCTGAGAACTTGATTTTTAAAGTGAAATCGCCCCTTCAAGGAGGGCCGTACTTTTCTGGAAGTACATTGGGATTCGTGCAAAATTAACAAGAGTTCTTTGAAGCTGTTTCATCACCTCAGTTTGGTCGCCTACCTTCTAGCAATCATTTGCACTTGGTCTCATTCGATTTGGAGGTGAAATGAGTGAGTTATGAATAATTCTTTGGTTTTCCCAGTTGCTGATTGAAATTTCCAGTTTTCTGTTTTCTGTATCAGACTTTAGTAGTTCTGATTTTTGATGCATTATCAGCAGTTTGAAGAGTTAAATAATTGTAAGAAATCATCTATTACTCTTGTGTTTGAAGACTATTGTAATTCTTTGTAATTTGCAGCTTATTTCTTATTTGTACAAACTGTAAACAGTAGTACTGTTCCAGTTTTAAATTGCTGCAATTAATTCTTATTCTTCACACATAAGTACCCCTGGATGGTTTACCGCCAGTGTGGATAATCTGATTGTAATATTCTTGTACCCACTTTTATAGTGGTGAATCCCCACAACTCTGTGGATGCCCGCCGTAGCGGACGAATTGTTTTAATTGTAATCTTTTCCCCCCATTGTTTGGTGGTAGTGTGGAAATGTTCTTCATGGCTGGTTATCCGCCTATTAATTTCTAGTTTCAATACACACTCCGTCATATGTTAGCACCTCACCCTCAATGGGATCTTGAGTGCAACATTCTTGACGTTGAGTAGTTCTTTCAAGTTTGGTTTTCAGTTTGATGCTAACGCTAATCCGTTAACTATTGCTGGTTATGTTGTGTAATTTCTTCAAAAACTGGTTAGCATATTTCATTGTATTTTCAACTTGCAATTTACATTACATTGGTTTGAGTAGTGTCGTTGGGGTCTCTCATGCAGATTCATGTACCATTTGTATCTCCGACTATCAATTGTTTGCCTTTGTTTGCCATTGATAATTGTTCAAATAGTGTCATTGGGGACCCTCATGCAAATTGTTGTCTTCTTGATCTTGATCTTCATCATGTTTTTAGAGGAGGTTCTCCATTTACAATACTATAGCAGTCATCTTTTGACAGTTGTTAGCAGCTTCTTCGTGCTTCAGTATTGTTCTTCATGTTCCTATTAGAATAATTAAAATTATCTCTTTAATGGTCAATAGTGTAATGTATTGTATATATTAGAAACTTTCTATTTTTCTGTCTCTGATCGACTGTTTCATATTAGAAACATCGTTCCTTGTACACTATATGTTAAAGCTTTGGCTTCCTGTAAATATATCAAATAATTTTTTACCATTTTGCTCTTGTAATATGGTATCAAAGCCTTGGGAGATTTTTGGGCGCCATTCTTTATGAAGAAAAAAAAATCGTGGGATTTTTTGTTTGCAAATCGTGTGCTAAGATCGTAGGATTTTTAAATCTGAAAATCATGGTGTTTCTCCAGCTCGTGATTTTCTAAAAATCATGCCTTCTTTTTGTGTGTTGTGTGTGCGACCTCCCGAAAACCGTTTTAAGCAGGTGATTCGAATTTTTTGGGCGCGTTTCTTTTCCTTCTCTCCTGTCCACGTGATTTTCAGTATTTGGATGCAATTTGTCATGGTTTTTGTCTGGTTTTTTCTTGAAAATAATCCGCGTGACTTTGGGCGCGATCTTGTTCATTTTATGGTCGCATTTTTTTTACGCGTCTCTGGGCTTTCTAGGCGTGATTATTTCACGCGATAAAGCACGTGTTTCCGTCATTTCTGGTCGCATTTTTGAAGATGTTGTGAGCTGAGATTTTTTATGAAAGACATGTTTGTAAAATTGCATTTTCTAGGTACGAATTTGCTCAGTTTCTGGTCGCATTTTGTTCATTTTTTGGGCGCACAAGTCTTCTCTTGGCGTTTTCTGCTCGTTTTTTCTTGCAAGCGCAGGTTTCTTTTGCTCTCAGTTTCTTTTTAAAATCCTAGCGGCTAGGGTTTTTTGAAAAACCCTCATATTCAAGCCGAAAAACCTTTTTGATCATAGATTCTTTCTGGGTTTTTCGAGAAAATTTCTAGGTTTTTTTTTTCTGTGCCTCATAATCGGTGCATTGGGATTTGTGCCAATAGGTGTGCCTCGATTTTTGTGCCTGATATTGCCTCAGTACATTGGTTCTGTACATTCAGTTTTTTTTCAACCTCTTCGGTTTCGTTTTGTGTGCCTCGAAAAACGTGCAAGATGGCAAGTTTGACCAACATTATGTTGTAAGGCAGTTAGCATTTTAATGGCAGAAATTATAATACCTGGAAGTAGCGAATGATGACTATCTTCGAATATCGCTGCCTTGATCAAATTGTTCTAGATAATCCTACTCATCCCACAACGGCGGGTAACGACTAGGAAAAGTTTGATGAGCAAAATCGTGAAGCGGTGATGCTCATTAAGCTTTCGGTTACCGATGATCAACTTCCACAGGTTCCATCCAACAAAACAGCTGCCAAGATTTGGGAGCACTTGAAAACCTTGCATGAGACCTCTGACAAGAGTCTTGCATTCTTTTTAAAGAACTAGTTGTTCTCCATCATAATGGATGAGAGAATGTCCTTACATGAGTATTTGACAAAGATTCAAGACATCCATGATCAGTTGGAGGCAATTGGTCGGAAGATGGAGGAAGAAGGCATGGTAGTTATCACCTTGAAAAGTCTACCGAAGTCTTATGAGCACTTTGTTGAAACCCTCAACATTGCATCGACTAATGTTGATTTGAAGTTTGCGAAGCTTTGTACCATCCTCTTTTAGCAAGAACGCTGGAAAAAACCATTTGGTAGTAGTGCCTCTTCATCCTCTACAAAGCAAGCTTTTGCAGCCAAGACTCGGCCTAAGAATAAAGGGAAAGGTCAGCCTTCGCGGCAAAAAGGCTCAAGTCAACCTCCGGGCAGCCCTAAGAAAAAGAACATTCAATGTAATTACTACCACAAATATGGTCATATGAAAAAGGATTGTCGTCAGTGTTTGGCTTCTGAACAGAAGAAGTAGGGAGGGTTTCAACAGAAAGCAAATGTTGTCGAGCACACTGAGCAGAAGGAATCTGCCTTTCACACTTTTATGGCTAAAAGATCTGCAGATCATGTGAAGTCCTCTGCTTGGTACATTGATTCAGGTGATTCGCGACACTTCACCCATCAGCGTGATTGGTTCACAGACTTCTCTCCCTTCAGTGACTCAGTTATTTTTGGAGGAGGTGAAGAGTATACCGTTGTCGGTAAGGGCATTATTCAGATTTAGTCTGGTGGGAGGAATCTCATATTACTCAATGCATACTATGTTCCTGGCATGGAACTGAACCTTCTCTCTATCAATCAGATTATGCAGCACTCTCCTCAATTGGATGTGGTATTCAGTGCACATAAATGTACGATTGTTGATCGGGAGACTCGCACCACTGTGGCTGTTGGTATTGAGGATCATGGTCTATACAGACTTGTGGATACAAGTGATTCTCCAAAGTTAGCCATGGCAGCCAAAAATTATGCTATTACTAGTCTTTGGCATCAGTGGTATGGGCACTTAAATGTACATTGTCTCTCTCAGCTAGCTCGGGAGGGACTTGTAGCCGGTTTACCTGAGATCCAGACTCAGCATCATGGCATTTGTGGGGCTTGTCAGGCTGGGAAGCAGCACAGGACACTGTTCACGGATGGTGACTCATGGCAAGCCTCTAAGGTACTGCAGTTGGTTCACGTTGATGTATGTGGGCCAATGAATACACCTTTTGTTACTAGTTGCAAGTATTTCTTGCTTTTTGTTGATGATTTCAGTTGTAAAATGTGGGTGTACTTTCTTAGACACAAATCAGATGTGTTTACTGTATTTCAAAAGTTTAAGGCCTTAGTAGAAAAAGAATCTGTTGCATAATCACTCTTAGTTCAAATAAGGGGGGGAGGGGGAGGGAATTTTGTTCCACTGCTTTCTACAACTTCTGTGATACACATGGCATCAAACGCTAGTTAACCACACCTACACTCCTCGGCGTGTGTAGAGCCCGAAAAACCACACAATAACCACGAGATGGCCACTCTATGTTACAACACAGGAATGTTCCAAATAAATTTGGCTACATTTTACGCTTTGCTATCTCATGTCGGTTCCTACATAAGTTGTTAAAGGGAAGACTTTGAGGAAGCTTGGATGGTTGAAAACCTAGGATCACTCATCCGAAATCTTTGGCTCTTTAGCAATGTATGGATTCCAGATGCCAAGCTCCAAGTTGGATTCCAAGAGTCAAAAGCTTATGTTCACAGGGTATAGTGACAACCATAAGGCTTACCGGATTGATTGATGTAGACACTAATCATCTCATCCCTCGGTCGGGATGTTGTCTTTGATGAAGAACGAGGACCTTTTCACCTTTCCTCCTTCATCAGCATTTTGAGGTTCGACCTTTGAAGGCTTCTGATTTGGGTGTTCGTCTTCCGTTAGGTCCACCTGATGGGAGGGATGATGAAGATTTTGTCTTTGATGATGGTCAACCTAATTTTCCTCCAGATGATATTGATCTTCCACCTGATGAACTTGTTCCAGATCCACAACCAATTCCAACTCCTCCTGTTACATCTGATGTTGGCACTTCTCCTCTCTGGCCTAAATGGTGGGCTAACACGATTGGTGATCTTCATGATGATGAGCTCATTGAGGGGAGATCGTCCAGAAACAAGAGCAAACAGTAGCATACAGTTAATTTTGCTCTCATGGCCAACATTCACAGTGTTTATGAGCCTCAGACATATTCAGAGGCTAAAGGAATTCCTAAGTGGGAAAAGGCTATGGAGGCTGAATATCATAGTCTTCAAAAAAATCACACTTGGGTCCTTTCTGATCTTCCTCTAGGGAAGAAGCCCATTAGCTACAAATGGGTGTATAAGGTTAAGTACAAAGCTGACAGAACTCTTGACAAGTACAAAGCTCGTCTCATTGCTAGGGGGTTCTCACAGAAGGAAGGCATTGACTATGAAGATACTTTTGCTCCTATAGCCAAGATGAGTACCATTCGGCTCGTCCTTGCCTTAGTAGCCCAATTTGGTTGGAAAGTCCATCAGATGGACGTAAAGAGTGCTTTCCTCAATGATGAGTTGAAGGAAGAAGTCTGCATGACACAACCTCCAGGGTTCAAGGTTGTCGGTAAAGAACACAAGGTGTGCAGACTGGTAAAAGCACTCTATGGCCTAAAACAGGCTCGTCGAGCTTGGTACATCAAGATTAACAAGTACCTCACAGATCATGGCTTTCAGAGGAGTCCATCTGACTCTAATCTGTATATCAAACATACTGGTAGTGATATTCTTATTCTTGTTGTCTATGTGGATGCCCTGATCATTACTGGCAACTCGACACATTTGATCGATGAGATCAAATAGGATTTGTGCAGCACATTTGACATGACAGATTTGGGACTTTTGCATTAATGTTTAGGTGTTGAGGTTTGGCAGACCGAGAGCAGTATCTTCATCTCCCAGTCCAAATATGCTCAAAGTCTACTAGATAAGTTCTGAATGTAGGATTGCAAAACTGCCTCCACACCCATGGAAAAAGGGCTCAAGTTGTCGACTAAATCAAACTTGCCTGTAGTAGATGAATCCTTGTTCAGGCAACTAGTGGGCAGCCTCATCTATCTCACTACCACTAGACCTGACCTCAATTTTGCAGTGAGCTACATTTCAGGCTTCATGACAGCCCCCAAGGCTGATCATTGGGTAGCAGCGAAGCGTATGCTACGTTATGTCAAGGGCACTTCTAATTTTGGACTTCTTTACACTAGGGATCACGATCCTAGACTCATTGGTTACACAAACTCAGATTGGGCAGGTTCGGTTGATGACAGAAAATCAACATCTGGGTATGTCTTCAGTTTGGGATCTAGTGCAATCACATGGACTAGTAAGAAGCAGCAAGCAGTGGCTCTTTCTTCGACATAAGCAAAGTATCGAGGAGCAGTTAAGGCAGCTTGTGAGGCAATTGGGCTTCGCCGGATGCTTGCGGATATGCAAATATCTCAAGTAGGTCCGACTCCCTTGTTCTGTGGGAATCAGGGAGTTCTCAAACTTGCCAAAAATCCAGTCTTCCACGAAAGAACCAAGCATGTGGAAACGAATTGTCACTTCATTCGGAAGCTTGTTGAAGACGGATTAGTTCAGCTGCTATATGTTCCAACAGAGGATTAGACAACAAATATTCTCACCAAGTCGGTCAGTCCAAATAAGTTTGCAAAATTCAGAGGGCATCTTGGTGTAGTTGATAGATTGACCATTAAGGGAGGGTATTAGAATAATTAAAATTATCTCTTTAATGGTCAATAGTGTAACGTATTGTATATATTAGAAACTTTCTATTTTTCTATCTCTGATCGATTGTTTCATATTAGAAACATCGTTCCTTGTAAACTATATATTGAAGCATTGGCTTCCTGTAAATATATCAAATAATTTTTTACCATTTTGCTCTTGTAATAGTTCCTACTCTTTTTGGGAAAAATTTTTGGAGGCTTCTTAGTCCATCTTGTATTTCTCTCTTTTGGAGAGGCATTTTTTCCCATGAAGTTTTTCTCTTTTTCTCCGATTGTGAGATTTTTTTCATTTGTACATGGATATTTGTAATGTCCCCATTCTCGGAGTGACGTTTTGATGACTTGATTCAAGCCCATCCAGCATTCCCATGGGTTAGATTGCGAGATAAGGGAATGATATTGGCCATGAGAATCATAAATTTTGGAGAGAAATTATCCTTAACAAAGAATAAAGCATTATGTTGATCATATTTTATTAATATCTCGAGGTCCACTTGCAAGTCAGAGCAAACAAGGAGGTCAATTCTCTCTCCTAGGGTGGTTTAGGAGACTTAAGGGAGAAGGCAACCAATATTTTAATAAATCAAATCAAATCCTTGGATAAGGACGGCTTAGGTGCCTTGGTGAAGAAGGCAAGGAATATTTTAATGAATAAAATCAGATCCTTGGATAAGGGTGGCTCATGGAAGCTTCCAAACTAAAGTATTATAATATTCCAAGTCAATCAGATCTTCTCAAGGGCGGTCTAGTGCCTTAGGAGAGAAGGTATTGGATATTTTAATATATGTTTGGAGACCAAATCAGATCCTCATTAAGGCGACTTGGGCTAGGGTGGTTTAACGTGCCTTAGTCTTGAAGTTATTGAATATTTTAATAAAACAAATCAGATTCTCTTTTAAGGGCGGTTTTGACTTGGAGCCTTATTTAAGAAGGCTTGGAAGGCTGAGAGATGTTATGTTTTTGGTGTTGCTATTCTGTTAAGACATTTTGAAGAGAGTTGTCTCTTGACTGAAAGTAATTTCCAGTCGATTCAAGGTGGTGCTCCCTTGAATACAGTGGTATGGTGATGACCCCATTCCACCATGTAATGAATTCAAATAGAGTTCACCATAGAGCTTAACCAGAGTGCTTTAGTGAAGTTTCATTTGCAGATTTGGATTTTGTTTTTTGACACTTTCATCAATATTTGCTAGAAGAGGGTTTTCAAGTGGTTCGCTTGGCAAAGGAGGGCATCTTTGGCAATTTTCAGCTTTCATGCATAATCAGGCTTTTGTAACATCCACCATCAAATTGATTTCATCTTCAGATCTGGGGATTATTTGGCATCTACAACCTCTAGTGGGCTGCTACAGTTGCATTTCAGTCATTTCCAGCTGGGCATAACACCCTACTTCATATAGCTTCATCTTCCATTCATACGGCTAGGGTTTGGACTTATGTTTTAGCACAATTGGATGTAATTGAAGGTCTGAAATTCAAATCAGACTTAACTGATTGTACTTTCCAGCCCTCTCTATTTGTAATCAGCTTTCAAATCAAATAAGAAGATAAGCTATCATTGCTGGGTATGTTCATCTATGTTTATGTGACTTGTTTATTTGCCTAAAATCTATGTTCAAATTCATTTCTTGTTATTTATGCTTGGAACCTTTCAATCTACATGATATAATAAAACCCTTGTTGAAAACAAAAGTTAAAGAGCTTAAGTGCTTTGCAAGCAAAGCAAATCAGAAATTTTCAGACCAGCAAAGGGAAAAATTCAGTATGAACCTGTAAGGGTTCTTACAATATTGTAGTTGTCAGTAAATAAATAAATACGGTGTTTTGTAATTAGTCCCGACTGTTGGTTGTTAATTGGTAGTTACCGACTGTTGGTTGTTAATTGGTAGTTACCGACAGTTGGTGTTCTCAACCAATGTCAGCTTGCTATATATTTTCTCATTGTACTCATAGCCGGGGAACCCATGGATATGTATCTTGTAACTATTGCATATCTGATGAATGAATAAATAGTAAATACACAACATATCTTTTGATCATTGTTATGAGTAATTGATATATTTTGTTAATTGTTGTTATGTATTTCCATTTACTCTCTTAATCATTCAAATAGCATTACCGAGTAAACAGATACCTCATCAAGCCTTAGTTGTCAAGACCTATTCTTTGCATTTTATGCATTCACATTTAGAGGTTTTAGCTACTCCCTAAGTTGCACTTAAGGGGGGTAGTGTTAGAGTAAAAGGGTGTTTACCTAATTAATTGTTTAATTACTTAGGTCCCTTTTCACTCAAGGACTTAAGCTTACTTATGTCATGATCTTGTTTTATCCTCACATAGGGTTTCTCTAGGGATTTTTTTGTTTTTTTTCCCTTATAAAGACTTTCATTGTATTATTCATATTGTGAAGTTTGCACATTCAATATGATTCATTGCTTTTTTGGATCAATCAACTCTTGGCCTCCATAGCTTTGCTTTTCTCTCAATTTGTGGCAAGTGTTTGATTGCAGGTGATCCTTAGGAGGGATCAACTCCAACAACAATTAGCAATATTGTCATCTATTAGATCTACAATAGAATATTTCGTATGCCACTCTAGGCTATGACATTAGTGCCAGGCAAGTCGCACCCCGACATGACATCAACAAGGCACCACTTCTACTAGCCCCTAATCACATTGGGGTATCAACCCTTGGTCATGCCCAGCCCATGAGGGCTTAAATTTTTAGTGCATTGCTTTTATGCAAGGAGGCAAATGTTTTTTTAAGGACAATATTTGCCCACAATGTTAATTTTTTTCTTCTATAAGTGACAAAAAATTATTTTCAAGCACTTTGCAGCAATGTGAGATTTTTCCAATTTTCATAATTAATTTTTTTCTTCAATAAGTGACAAAAAACTATTTTCAAGCACTTTGCAGCAATGTGACATTTTCCAAATTCTATTATGAAAATTACAAAAATCAACATGTGTTATGAACAGTTGATTTAGCCTTGTTCATTGTACAAGTTGCACTTCAGTGCCCATTGTTATTTGTTGAGGAGTTTGCAATTGCAACATTAATATATTTTGCAAGGGTGTAAAGCATAATTTAAGCGCCCATTATATTTTTTAGCTTTGTTGTGTTTGTTGCTCATCATAGCAAAAACTAAGGCTATTGAGCTCTTCACAACTACTATGATCTAAAGAACTGTGGCGAATGTTGGCTAAACAGCCTCCAAATTTCACTAAGGAATTTGAAAAATTTTCTTATAAAAACAAGTTAAATCTAAGTCATAGGTTAATTGGATTGCATGTATCAAATAATTTGTTGTTTCACATTGCAAAGTACACTACACCTATGAAAGTATGGGATAAATCTGATGATTTGTTTGTCACCATTAATGTGTTATGTGTTCGACAATTAGAAGCAGATTTGACATCACTCTCTCTAGATGATTTTCCTTTTGTTGAAGACTTCCCTATGAAGTTCAAATTGTTATTGTCATAGTTGAAAGGTTGTGGATGATAAAACAGATAAAGAATGTATCTTCCCAATTTTGTCCAAGTTGAAGGGCCTATTTCAGGTTTTCTCATCAACATTCTATTCCACCATGGATGCCTTAAGGGCTGATTTTCAAATGCCCACTTTTGAGTAGTTTTGTGAGCATCTTACAGGGGAGAAAGCCAAGCTTATTTAGTTGGATGTACTTCTTAATTCTAAGAGCGAAGCATTGATGGCTCAAACATCCAAGGGAAAACGTAAGAATAGGCAGAAGCCTAAGACAAAATCTACTTCAAATGGTGAGTCTCACTCCAAATCAAAGCAAAAGAACACTTAGAAGTCTGCACCTCCCTCCATTTTTTCTAAATCAAGTGAGTCTTCCTCCAAGATGAAGAAAAATATAGGTGATCCTTGTGCTCTTTGTGGCAAGCTTGGACACGATGAATCTCGATTTCAGCAAAGGTTAGAAGCTTTTGAGGAAGCCATGCAGCAGCATAAGATTTCTATCTCCAAGCCCTCTACAATAGGTAAAGGGCAAGCCCTTTTCTACACAAGCTTTACAAGGTTCATCTTCACATGATTGGATACATAATGCAGGTGCTTCTCACCATATGACACATTCATGCGATCAACTTTGTTCTCTTTCCAACAGCAGTACTTCTTAGATTGTAATGGGAGACTCTTCTCAAATTCCAATTTTGCAGTCAAACAAAATACAGATGGCAGATGAGTACATCAATAATGTTTTCTAGGTTCTAGAGAATTTTGCTAACCTTTCTCTCATCTATCAAATTTGTCATTTTGGTGAGGAAAAGATAGTTGAATTCACACCACATGATGTAGTCATTCAAGAGCTACATGAGCCTGAGATTCTTGTTGCTACATTGAGTGTTGATCACGGATCCTGTTTGTATAGATTTAATGTGTAATATCCCCATTTTCGATCATGTCAACATCGAATGTAGCTTTGACATTTTTTTTGGGGGGAGGGGGGAGGAGGGAGGGGTAGTTTTTGCTTTATCTTTCTCTTTTATTTAATTTTTTTCATTTATTGGCTTAGTTTCTTTGCTTTCTTTTATTTATTCATTTGAGTCCAAGTGAATAAGTTTTCTTTTATTTTTCTATTCTTTTCTCTAATTCATTTTTATTTTTATTTTCAACCTTTTTTCTCCATGCGAATGTGATTAATTGCTTCTTTGAATTTTGTGCATCCTTCACTCCCTCCCCTTCTCTTTTTATCCAGTCTTGGTCTGCACTTCTCCATTTTTCTCTTTCAGCTTTCTTCTCATCCTGATGATGGATCATGGAGTGTGATCCAAAACATTGATGCAAACAAATTACACACAGCAAAATCCAGAAAATTCAGCATTCTTAGCTTTGACTTTCTCGGTGATAGTCAATCGTGTCAGAGGGGATATCTGATGTTTCGAGGAGCTCCGGAGTATTTTGGCATCTGCAGGTGTCACTTTGGATCGGGTTTTTTATTTTTTGCAATTTCTTGGGTTGTGCGGGAAATAATTAAGTTGTCGAAAAAATAAATTAAAAAGGCAACTTAAATTAATTATTTTAAATTTGAGCAAAAAGTGACTAAAGTGTTGGAAAGCTAATAAATTTAATAAAGTAACTTCTTGGCAAAATAAGGAGTTAATATAAAGTAAATATTGGTTTTCAAGAAAAAAGGAGGAGTTACAAAAGAATGAATAAAGTGAATCGGGAAGCTCATTTTGGGGGATGCTTGATTTTATTTCATCAAAGTGGATTTTGGAGAGCTTCTCGAGAAGCTGAAACCCTAGGATAAAAACCCTAAGGGTAAACCAATTTTGGTAGTGGGAAACTATCTATCCTAGTTGGTTATTGGCAGAGTCATTCAGATTTCGCATTTGGAGTTAACGGTTGAAGCTTTTGAAATTCAAGAAGTCTTGTCCCAAGATGAAATTCTGAGTTTGTGTAATTGCAGGTTATCAGAGTTGAATGGTTTAAAAATCTACATCTGCAGTTAGTTTTAGCTGTAATATCTCCAGATTTGTGAGGGTCGATATATGTATATATATATATATATTATTCTTCACCCTTTGAGCATTGCAATGTGAGTGGGGATGGCAGGTTTGTCTGAAAAGAATATTTAATATTCCAGCAGCTTTAAGCCATACCATTCTTGTTCGCCATTGAATGTCATACGGTCTGGAAATTTGTATTAAGGGAGGCTGAGTAGCATTTGAAGTTCTAAAGTTGGCACTACATATCTTTGACTTGCGTTGACTCTTCCTCGAGTCAACTAGATAGCTTGGATAGCATAAGCTGACATGGTGTGAAGCAGGGATTACCACAGCTTGGGAGTCTCCATCAGCTACCTTTTCAAAGCCGTCACCCATTAAGGGATCCATCAGCACTAAGGCCAAACACCATGACTTGGGGGGAAGTTCACGGGCTTGTAGAGGCCAAGATTCTTCTGGCACAGCAGAGTTGGGAGTTGGCTTTTAGGCAAAAGAAGAAGGGAGTCTTCAGAGAACTTAAAGAATACGAAGCAGCAATCTCCTCTTACACCGCCATTCATTATAAGTTGTAATTACATCCAAATGAGTCGGCATTTGTAAAGAAGGACCAGCGACCCATATTCATTTTGCTTCTACTTCTTTCTAGCCACCAGCCCTCTTAAGGATGTCACGCAGCATAAAGAGTTTTAAAGGAAATATATATATGGGTAGACTCAGATTTCCAGTTGAACATCCAGGTCAGTTTTTTGGATGTTAAAATTGAAGTTCATTTGACATATAATTTATAACTATAATTTTTGTACCCGTCATTCTATGAAACAAGTCTAAATTGCAGTGATATTGTTACTGGGTATTTTTATATATGTTAAATTCTTGGGTGTTAATGAACATTATTCATATTGGGCATGAGAGATGCAATGTCATGTTGATTTTTGTCCTTACCAACCAAAACCAGTATAAATGCACACTCAGTTTAGTCTGCTACCAACTGTTTGACGAAATGCCTATGTACAAGAAGTTATAAACTTCAAAATAAATTGCATACAAAATTTGTCCGAGATATTTCATGATGGTTTTTGAGTCTTCTTTAGGATCCTCCCTAATTGCATATGCCAATTCTTTGAGCAGGTTTTGGTCATCTAAACTAGAGGTAATCAACAGTTCAGCACACAAAATTTGGTGATTAGTCTTCCCAAGACTTCATCCACTTAGGGAGTTTGTTGAGGTTGTGTACTTGGCAAACATCAGCAAGATATCTTTCCTAAGGGTAAGGCCTCTCATGCCAAGGCACCCCTCAATTGGTTTATAACTTTATAGTGATATTATGTCATTTTTTACTCCATTTTCAAGGGCCAACTATGTGCTCACATTTATTGGTGACTTCTCATAGCACACATGGGTGTACTTTCTCAAGTACTAGAGCAAGATTTTCACCACTTTTAGGACCTTCAAAGCATTTGTGGACAAGCAGTTTGATTCTTCTATTCAACAAACACACACAGATAATGTGGAGGACCATGTGAACCAAGCCTTTCAATATTTTTGCAGTAACATGATGTTCAACATCATCACATTGTTCTTTACACTCCTCAACAAAATAGTGTGGCTAAGAGAAAGAATTAGACTTTACAAGAGATGGCCAATTGCATGATTTAGTCCTAGTCCATGGCCCCCATCTTTTGAGCTGAAGTAGTCAATTGTGCTTACTACATTCGAAATCATATGCTCCACAAGGTAGCATATGACTCCTAAGGAGGCTTGGTTCAATGTCAAGCCCAATATGTCTTCTTTGAGTATTTGGTAATGAGGCATTGGCATTCATTCTAGATGGTTAATGTAAGGCTCTGGAGAAGAAAATCCAACCTTCGACTTTTGTTGGCTATTGTTAGGATTTCAAGACTTAAGATTATTTGATCATGTCACTGAAGATGTCTTCTTTCGGTGAGATGTATAATTTGATGAGCACTTCACACAAATGGTACACCATCGCCTACTTCTCTCTCAATACTCACTCCTTCATCTCTTGAGAACACTTTGCTTTTTGAGGACGATGACAATGATGATGGTCCTAATCCACCACCTCCTAGTGCACAGCCTTCACCCTATTGGGCCCTCACTACTCTTGAGGAGGATAGACCTTTGGTTGGTGATCCTACATATTCTCACCACACTTGTTCACAAACAAGTGTCAATCTTTTGAGTCATACACTTTCAGATGATTCTTAGAGGTTTTCAAATGCCACAGAAATTCTAGAGTGGGGCATGTTAAATTTTATGTGAACAGATTAAATGCACAGAAAATAATTCAAAATCAGAGATAATAACACAGCATATACCCTGGGAAAACCCTCCTCTTGAGGGAGAAAAACCCAGCAACAAAGATCTCTCTTATATTTGATGTAACAATGGCAACTTTACATATTACAATGAGGTCTAACACAAGACCAATATTCAGCACCTGGCAAGATGAAAAACATATAACAGTCTGCCAATTCGTACCTGTTGTATATGAATTGACTGTCAACAGATCTACAGAAATAGCATTTGACAATGTCAACCTGTTATATATGAATCCACATTATCATAATGCTTCGCACTGATCTTCACCCTTGAGTACTTGACATAGATCGCACTTAACACAGATCCGATATGGCAGAGTTCGCAACTAACACAGATCCGATATGGAGAGTTCGCAACTAACATAGATCCGATATGGAGAGTTCGCAACTAACACAGATCCGATATGGAGAGTTCGCAACTAACACAGATCCGATATGGAGAGTTCGCAATTATTCGCAGTCTCTTATTCGCACATGATAACTTGTTCGCACTTGATACAATATTCGCATTTGATAATGTAGAACAAAAATGAAATGATTGAACTCCTCCAGCTCGTATATTCGCACTTGATCAGACTTGCATTTGTGTAAATAACCGAACTGGATTGGATCTTCGATGATGACAATGGACGAACAATCTGTGTATATATATAAGAGATAAGTCCTTCATGTCGGCCTCTTAAGAAATCATGACTCCAAGATATGATGTCGGCTCAACTCTTCTTTAATCAATGTCGGCCTCAATCAAAATAACCTGTATGACTTTATTTGTTCGAGGCTCTTTGAACATGTATTGGCCTGAATGAATATTCTCCCCTCTTCACAAGAGGTCGGCCACCTTAAAGATTGAATCCCAAGGAGAATGAAGTCGGCTCTAATTAATAAACAAATATTAATTGTCTTCGCATCTTCTCAAGTCGGCCATGCTATGAGAAGATAAACAATAAATATAAATTGAATAGCCAACGGCTATCATTCAATTTAAGTTTCCACGAAGGAGCTGAGCTGGAAGGAGCTACCGAAGCTGCTATATCATTAACAAGGCGCTATGGCCAAGGAGTATTCTTCTTTGATAAAGAATCACACATGGGATCTTTTACCTCTTCCCAAGGGAAGAAAATTGATTCGGTACAAGGGGGTGTACAAAAACAAATATGCAACAAACAAGTCCATTCACAAATACAAGGCACAACTTGTGGCTAAAGGGTTTTCACAAGTTGAGGGCGTTGATTATTTCGAGACCTTTGCTCTTATTGCCAAGATGGATTCTATTTGTCTTGTACTTTCTCTTGCTACATCATAGAAATAGTTAGTTTATTAGATAGTTGTGAAGAGCACATTCTTGCACGGCGATCTTCTGTAATGTCCCCATTTTCAGTGTCCTCATTCAGGCTAGTTTGGCTTTGACTCACTTACTAAGTACTATATTTAGTAACTGATCCTAGCAGCATGCAGTGCGGGGTTTCCTATTTGGGCAATGTGTGGCAGTCGTCAAGTGAACTCTAATGTTTTGTGCCTGTTTGGTGATTTGGACCATTTACTATTTTTAGTAGTTGCTATAAATAGTAAGTCTATTTTCGATAACTAGTCTTGGCCAAAGCTACTTCAGCAATGTCTATTTCCAGCTTGGTCGTTGGAATAGCTAAGGTTCGATTTAATTATTATTTGTACCTCTCACTGAAGTTATTTTAATAAAGTTTCTTTAACTTAAGTGAAGGGGTTAGTGGGTCATGTAAAAAGTACCTTGGAGCCTAATGTAATGACTTGACGTTGTTTTAGAAGGCAACAAAAGCAAAATAGTTTCCTTATGAGCATAGACGCCCAAGAGAGGTATTTTAAATTAAATAAAATAAGAAAGGATCCCTTGGCCTAGTTGCACAACATTGTTTTAAAAGAGGGGCCATGTATTTCAAGTGGATGCCTAAAAAAGAGGTTTATTTATCATTTCTAAAGGCTAATATTATGCCTCATAAGGTGGGACGCCTAGTTTGGGCTTAATGTCAATTTTAAATTAAAATCAAAAGTGGAATTTTGGAGGCAAAAAGTTGGATGCCCCTCTTGGGGTAATTTCATATCATTTCATAAAGTGAAACGAGAAATTCAAATGCAAGTTGCCCTAATTCTTCCCTCACTTTATAAATATGAGTTAGAGCTCTCATTTGCATATGCATATTTTGGCAACTTAAGGAGAATCTGCTGGAATGATTCCAGATTTCGATTGCAGCTGATTGAGGATGAAAACCCTCATTTCTAGCACTGGTTTCAGTGGTGAGAGATCCACCCTAGCTGGTTGGAGTAGTTCTACTTCAGGGATCACCGTTGGGCTTCAACAAAGTTCTGGTTTTTTCAATATTTTGGTGATGAAATGATGAAGATTTTCTTTGTATTTTAAAGTGGGTTTTGAGGTTTTATGGTGTGTATTTGATGGTGTGAGTATTGATTGGTTATTGGCTCTTTTGGGTGGTGTTAGGTGGCGATTTTGGTTATTTTCTGAAGTCTGATCTGCATTCTCAGAAGTTCTGGAAACTCATTTTACCAGTGGCTGAAGGTTACATTCTCTCATAGCTCCGTTTGTACTTGGCACATCTTTCTAGGCATTGTTGCATTGGAAACCTCTCATCTACGCGCTATATCTCAAGCACTTGTTTGTATTTTTTGGTGAAGGTTGGATTTATAAGGGAAAATCACCCTATCTTGGGAATCATGCCATTTGGGGTTTCATGAATAAGGGTCTGCTGCTATATAGACCTCTTATTCTGCCTTTTTTCAGTGATCAAGTAGCTGGTTGTGGCGTAGAAGATCAGTGGGACTTGGGCATTTCATGCATGAGACGAGTGTTACTAGGTTATGTTGAGTTGCTGCCATTGTAAGCTTAATACCAGGTCTGAAAAACTGCTCTTATCAGGTCTGATCAGCATTTGTAATTGTCTGATTTTGAACTGTACCAAATGCTCTTATCATAAGTTGTTATTCATTAAAGGAAGCAATGTTTCTTCTTAATATTTCCTTCAATTTTGCAATATGTAATGTGTTGTTATGCATCATGAAAACAATGGAAACAATCAACTAAACACCACAGCAAAACAATACAATCAGTATACAGAGTTTTCAAAAAAAAATATCAGGGGTGGTCATTACATCTTCATAAGGATATCTATATGAAGCAGCCTCCAAGTTTTGTGCAAGAATCTTCACTTGTGTGTAGGCTTCGTCATTCATCATATGGTCTCAACCAAGCCCCTCAAGCTTGGTATAAGAAGATGGATAGCTTCTTGCTTGCTTTTGTTTTTGTCACTGCCATGGCAATTTAACAATATATACTCAAAGACATGGGTAGGATCTTTTGATACTTGACTTGATTCCCACAAGTAGCTCCACCTCCATGATATAGGGTGTTCAAGGAGCATTGATGGAGTAGTTTGATATGACTGATCTCAAGCTTCTGCATTTCTTCCTTGGTCTTCAAGTTCTTCAGTCTTTTGAGGGTATTTTCAATTTTCAATATAAGTATGCTCTTGATTTGCTTCAAAGATTTGGCATGGCAGATTGCAAGCCTACCCTCACTCCATGTCAATCCAATGTCACACAAATCTACTAATTGCACTACATCCAAAGTTGCTACACTATATCAATAGTTAGTCGGCAATATTTTGTACTTGACACACAGTCATCCTAATATTTCCTTTACAATTGGTCTTGTCTCCCATTTCTCTCAAGATCCTCATGAATCATTGGAAGGCAGCCAAACACATATTGAGGTATACCCAAGGCACTTCACATTTTAGCATTCAATACACATCAAGAGCTTCTTAGATTGTGGGCTTCATAGACTCAAATTGGACTGGTGATGTTGATGATCAAAAGTCTACTTCTAGTTTTGTCTATTGCCTTGGTTTTAGTCCAATTGCATGGTCTTGCAAGAAGCAGACGATCATTGCATTATCTACAAAGGATAAGTATCGAGGTGTGGTTCTTGCTAGCTAGGAGGTTCTTTGGCTTTGCCATTTTATGACAAACTTTGGCTTTCCTCTTGATCACCCCACTATTTTTGTGTGCTATAATCAAAGTGTCAAACACATTTCATGCAACCCAATGGAGCATTAGCAAACTAAAAATATCAAGATCCACATGCACTTCATTCAATAGCTCATCCAAGATGGTGTTCTAAACTGGAGTATTTGCCTACTAAAGAGTAAGTTGCAAACATCTTCACTAAGTTTTTGCCTCATTATCTTCACTTACAATAAATGATTGGGTGGAGTTGACCTTGGACAGTCATCTTGACTCCTTCCTTGTACATGTTTCTTTTCATATTTTCTCTCTTTTGGGGAGGAGTTTTTTCCTCCGGGGTTTTCTCCTTTTCTACATTTGTGAGAGATCTTTTGTTCACGAGTATCTCATCAAGCCTTGTTGTCAAGTCCCATCTTTCAGCCTTTTTGATCTCTTTTCCCTCCCTAAGTTGCACTTAAGGGGGTGTTGGTGTGAATGGAGTTATCCCATAATTAGTTTCCCTTTTGGATCCTTTTCACACTTAATTAAATTTTATTAGGGCATTTACTTTTTGTTTCTTAAGTCATAAGATCATGACACTAATCAATCTCTCATGTTGTCCTATGTCTCACTCTTGCCTATATATAAAAGGGTCCTATATGCACATTCCATTGCATTGTATGTTATTTTCTTTGCATTGGCATTAAAGCATTTTCATTGCTTCTCTCTTCTATCAAAGGTTATTTTGGTGTTGCAAATGATTCATGCTCTTGTGAGCCCTTTTGGTGACTTCAACAACAAAAAACAAGACTTAAGTCTAAATATGTTTTTAGCATCATTTAGTTGGGGCATGAACTTCCATGGCAATTGGAAAAATAAATTTAAATCCTCAAGTTGCTTTAAAAAGAAATATTTAAGCTTCAAGGTTAAGATCATGGCCTCCCCACCATTTCTAAATGGTGACTGACTCCAAAGATTGCTTGCAACAACTCGAAATTTAATTCTCATTCTCATTCTACCTCTTGAACTAGGCCTTTAGGTGGCAAGACCTACTTACGAGATCTTGAAAGGTACACCTTAGCCAAAGAGAAAATTCTTTGTACCCCTCATCATTAATTTTGTTTATTCAAGTCAACGTGTTTGGAAATTCTACCAAGAATTTGATATATATATATAGCTCCCAATTTATCATATCATTAAAATGCGTCCCTTTCATTGATTCATCATGATGAGAGACTATAGGATAGATCTTTAAAATTATATTATATAAGTACCCAAGGAGATGCCCCCTACATACTTTTGACCCATCCCTTCTAGGACATGTTTCAAAGATGTGAGGATGAGAAGGAAAAGGAAACATCCCCACCCCATATCCAATTTCTTAAAAGAATAGAAAATGTTTCCCGAATGGTAGATTGGTGGGAGGAAACAAGAAGGGCCAACAACCATCCCCTATGGCCCAAGCAATTTAAAATGCATTTTAAAAAAACACAATTTTAAAAATCAAGGGTTCTGAGGGGTGGGCCACAAGGGACCCCACACCTCTTTACACCAACCCTAAACCTAAAACAATCCCACTAACAATTAAAAACAAACTCATTTTGTCATTTTCCAATTTGTGAAGAAGAAGACGAAGAAAGAGAACAATTGTGAAAAGAAAGAGTATGGCAATGAGAAGGCAAGAGAGCATCAAATCTACATCTTTGAGGTAAGTTTATTCTCCATTGTTTATTTGCTCAAATTCCTCTTCATTTTTTTTTAAGTTTTGAACACTTAGTGATGTTTTTCATTTTTTTTGTGTGTTTTACGTTTGTTTTTGCAGCTATGTTTGAACTTTTCAACAAAAAAGACAATGAAGGTGAAGAGGTTCGAAAATCAACAAAGAAGTCGTAGAAGTATTGTTGGGGGTTCTTTTAGGAGTGGAAGTGTTGTCAAATTATGAGTTCAAATAACCCATTTGAATGTCCTTTTGAACTCCTAACAACCAATGCAATCAATTAAACAAAAAAATATCTTTTACAATTTGCAATAGCCATAGACAAAGTTAAGAAAAAAATTCAAAAGGAAGTAGAGTATGGCTATGTCATTTGTGCAACAAAGACTATAGGGGCAGCTACACAAGGGTTTATTCACATCTTTTGTGCATAAGTGAACAAGGGATAAAAGGTTGTGAAAAATTAGCCCCTAGTTAAGAAAGCTGAGGAGACTAAGTTGTACATGGAGGGGGAGGCAAAAAATAATGTCAATAAAGACTATGAAGCCTAGTATATCATTGCCTACCAAGTACCCAAACCATAGATGTTGGGAGTCAGTGGGGAGAGGGCTCTACCAAGGGAAGAAAAAGGACTACCAAGGTTGTTGGGATGTTTAATATGCAATCAAAAGAAGTGACTAAATCTTTTATAGCTAAATTTTTCTTTGCCCATTCCATACCATTTCGTGTGACATGTTCTCCCTATTTCAAACAAATGTTCAAAGATGCAATTGTTGTTAGTCCTTCATTTTCCCCTAAGAAAATAAGCTATGCACTACCCTCCTTGATAGAAAGTATTCTACGGTGAGTGTAGTGATAGAGGAAATGACGCAAACTTGGATAAGGGATGGTTGTTCTATCATCATAGATGGGTGAACTGATATTAGACATTGGCCACTCATCAATATTAGTGTTATATGTTCAGCTAGCTCTATTTTCTTAAAACTATTGATTGTTCAAGGAAGAGGAAGGATACAAACTTCCAATTTCAAATTTTGAAGGATGTCATTGAAGAGGTTGGGCCCTCTAATGTTGTACAAATGGTGACTAATTATGCTTGTATATGTAAGTTAGTTGGCTTAATGGTGGAAGGTGCTCGCAAGCACATCTTTTGGACCCCATGTTGTGTTCATGTATTAGAAAATGCATTGAAAGACATTGGGAAAATAGATTGGGTGGAAGAAGTGGTGGCAAAAGCTAGAGACATACAAATGTTTATTTGCAACCATCACACCCCACTTGCTTTGTTCAATACTTTTTCAAGGAAGAATTTCTTCAAGCTTGTGGATGTTAAATATGCCAACTTCTTCATTTTGTTAGAGAGGATGCTTGAGGTGCAAGAGCCTCTATAGTTAATGATGGTTAATCTAGAGTGGGGTAGATGGCCAGAGGCAAACACAAGTTAAGGAATAAGTGTGAACAAAAAATCCTTGATAATGATTTGTGGTCTACAGTGATAAGAAATTGTTAATTTTATTATTAAATTATTAAATAGTTAATTTATTAATGTTTCTAACTCGTAAATTATTTTCATTCTTTGAAATACCATTCAGTTTATGTCATTTAAGTCTTGATCTCTTTTTGAAATTTTAATTTTTGTAACTTATTTGCAAATATGTTTGTTATTTCATTTCACCTGTTGTGTGAGTCATAAGATATGTTGATATAGACTCTCCTAGCCTTGAAGAGATTTATGTGAAATTTGATAGTATACTAGGTAGATAAAGAAGGCCATTTATAGCAGGAATCCTACATTGGGATTTTATGAAAAGCATATAAGGCCTATTGTAACATGAGAGTGGAACACTATTAACACCTCACTTCATATGGCTGCCTATGCTCTAAATCCCAAATGGTATGAAGCTAGGCCTAGGAGAGTGCCTCCATCTTATGATGAAGCGGTGAAATAAGGGCTCATGAAGGCCCTCCGAAAAATGTATGCTAATAAAGAGTCTACCTTGCTTTGCACACAGTGGCTAAACTTTGTCAATCTCCGTGGTCCAACATTCAGCAAACCAAAGATGAGGATGAATAGAGCTACATTAGATCAAACCCACCCTACTAGATGGTGGATGTGGCATGACAAGAATGTACTAGAGTTGAGGATACTTGCCACTCATCACCTTTCATAGATTGCTAGTTCATATGTTGCAAAGAGTCGGTCCACATACAATTTTCTTTAGTAAGTCAAGAGGAATAGGCTTACCTCTTGACAAGCGGAGAAGTTGGTGGCAATGCATAGTGCCTTGAGACTTCAAGATCAACAAACTCCTGGGTATTATCAAACTCCAACCACACATTGAGATGTTGATCCCAAAAATGTCACACAGATTGGTGAGGAGGCACATGAGTGATTGGTTGGGGTTCCATTGGATGAGGCAGCCCCTCATTGTGGCAACGAATCAAACTCTACCCCTAATTTTTATACAATGTTACCAAATGTTGATTAGTGGCAATGACATATTGCCAATGTTTTTGGTATTTTGTAGTTGAAACTTGCAACCTTTGGCCATTTTGTTGTAATTTTTATATAATATATATGCACAATGGCCAATAAAAACAATTAAATTTTGTTAAGTTGTTTATCGACTCTCATGCGAAATCTCAATTCAAGTCTATTGTTATATATCAAAGTTCTTAATCTATATGATGAATGTCTTATCAATGTTATCATATGAATATTTGAAATTTCTTTATATTTTTAGAATTTTCCTTTTTTTAAGAGTCATCCCCTAAAAAATGGTCTCCCAAAAAATCCATCCTAGAAACACATTCCCTATCATCCCCATCTCCCCTTAAAAATGGCCTCCCAAAAAATCCATCCTAGAAACACATCCCCTATCATCCCCATCCCAAAAAGTGGGTGTAACATAGCATTTAATAGGTCAGCATAATGACAGTAAATAAGGTTTACTTTTTTGGTGTTAGAACCAAAATATTCTCCTAACACTTGTAAAGAGCCAACATATAAAGATAGATTGCTTAATTGAAGAATGAGGAAAGCAAGGGTAAAAAATTGAAGTGGGCACAGCTAGTTAAGAACCCAAATA
Source organism: Sequoia sempervirens (assembly GCA_007258455.2). Classification (NCBI taxonomy): domain Eukaryota; kingdom Viridiplantae; phylum Streptophyta; class Pinopsida; order Cupressales; family Cupressaceae; genus Sequoia; species Sequoia sempervirens. The sequence continues at coordinate 28,372 of VDFB02008295.1, forward strand.
GCACAATCCCAACATGAAACAATAAAAGAGGCACATAGACGTTTGCCAATCTACCAAATTAGTGAATACATTCCATAAATCACCCTTATGGTAAGGCTTCACATAAAATTATCTTTAACTCGGTATTTCACAAAACCATACTTAAAGAAGGTTGAACTCCAGATGATCCTTCAATAGAAAAATCCAATTTCAGCAAAATTCAGAATGCAACACAGATGACAATTAAAATGTAATACTCTCTAAATAGCCTTAGCTCAATAAAATAGGATAGGATAAACCGATGGCAGCCCATGACTACTTAACCACCCATGTCATGAATGCCACATGTTGGCAGCTCCCTAACCTAATATACTGTAGTCTACCAAAGCTCCATGCAACATAGAACATTGCAATATTATCAGTTTATTTTCATGAACTCCATACATTGTAGACTATCTGGCAATAGTACACAGCAGTTGAATAAAATTTAATTATTTCACATTGCATCACAAAAATGTACCAGAATCTATCGCAAAAAATAAAACTCAACTGTACCAGAATCTATATCAAAAATTCCTTACCTCCGGATCTGGCAGGTCGGTAATACATTCCACAATCTTCTCCAATTTAACACCATCAAATTTGGTAGTAAACCTGTAAATTCATGGGAAGGGACATTGTTTAGTAACATGTCCACAACAAGACAACTGGAACATTCGATCGATTTTAGAAGGAAACCATAGGCATGTTGTTAGTAGACATCAGAATAACATAAATGGGCACTGCCACTTGAAATACATAGTCTAAAAGAAATAGAAATGCATACTCTCTAACAGCAGCATCCCCTCTCTTTCGAACATCCTCAACAATTGGGCCAACCTGAGTAACAAATCCAAAGTCTTGTGTCACCGAAACAACCACATACATGATAATTAAACATATTGCCAATTAAGAGAAATTGTCCGTGAACATAGTTGTGAGAGCTGAACATGCTATTTGTAACAGATAAACCCCTAGCTATGGTTTAGGGTTTAGTGTTCGGTAGGGAAAAACGTACCACGCCAAAAATTGAAGTAAAATCAATACGAGGGCGAGCCTTGAGATCATGAAGATCTGAAGACTGCAGGTCTGAGAGCCTGTATGTCTTCATTGTCGACCTGGGGAGCTCAATTTTTGTGCCTGTACAACCTAATTTATTTGTAAGATTTGAACTCTAACTAGAAAACAAGAAAAGCAGATGTTTTAAAAAGAAACATTATTTACCTGCAGAAGAGCGAATAGTGAGCTTGTTTTTCCTCGTACTGATCAATGGATGTTTGAGTGGCAAAACTTGTTGAGCTGAAGGGTAACTTCCTAACAAGCTCTTGCTGAGGTTCATAACTCTCTACAACGAATTAATGCAGTCTCTGCGGATTCAAACCCCGAGTGTTGAAACGTTAAATGACCTTCACCGAAGACCTTTACACTGAATATATGTGTATTTTATTACAGAGAGTTATCGAGCAAACAAAATATTAATTAAAATGTAGAAGATGATGAGAAAGGCATTAGCAAATAGCAGGTCTACTCAGGGCAAGGTACCATGCCCTGTTTAATAGTTCCTTCCATTTTTTTTAACAGCTCAGTAATTCTTTTAAATTGTAATTTATTTTAATTATAGTTTTTTTAAATAATTAAAATTATAGTTATTTGTGTTAATATGGTAAAATTTGGAAGGAAATATAAAATTGGGAGGGAAAATGTGTATAGTTATGTGGTATATTTTTTATTATATGGTTGTTGCATTCTCATTATATTTTCACAACTTACTTTCAATTCTTAAATTGTAATAATCTTATTATTATAAGATAAGATTTCAATTTATACTTAATATTTACTTTAAATTCTAAGCAACAAATCTAGATAAACATTCACATAGGACCGCCTATTACTTCACAAATATATAAAAGCACTGAAACAAGCAATTTGATCTAATAATAAAAGTTATTCAAAGAAAAAAATTATAAGAGAACTATATATATATATATATAAACTTGGTTTTATGAATAAGATAAGTAATACAATTGAAATAACTTGATTTAGAGTTATGACAAATCATATGATGGAATTTAGAAAATTGAAAATTGAAAGGAGTGAATATATACTTAGTTGATTGTGGCAATCTGTATATAATTGTCCATTATATTGATCATAACTTTTGAATCATAACTCAAAATCATTTATTTCTATATGTATTAAAACAAAAACCAAAAATCTAAACTAGATCACTCACAAAATTTCGACTTGGGTAGAATATGTATGTGAAAAAATGAACTAAGTCATATTTGTGGATTGTGGATTGTGGATCTAAACCCAACATGCATGTCTAAATTATGCTTGCACAAATGAACTAGACAAAATTATCACTAAGAATTTATTCACTTTCATGTCTACTACCTAGTCAAAAGAGGTGTCAATAAATGTTGTTTAGGATTTTGTCGTCTTTGGTCAAACTCTTGTTGTCAATTTAATAGTTTGATAAGTAGAATCAAAGACAACAAGCAAGCATATAGTGAATGCCTGAGTTGTTGATGTAAGTTTGTTGGAGTTGATTCCTCGACGATACAACTCCCAAAGATCACCTGCAATCAAATACATGTCACAGAAAGAGAGAATAGCAAAACTATGGAGGCCAAGAGTTATTGATCTAAAAAAGTATGAATCATTGTGAATGTGCATCTTAATGATTATACAATAAAGAATCCTTATAAAAGGATAATAAACCTAGAAATCCTAGGTGAGTATAAAGCAAGATCATGACATGTGTCCTCATTTTATGACATGAGACATAAAAAGAACATGACCTAAATAAGCTTAAGTAATTAGAGTGAAAAGGGACCCAATGATTAAGTAAATAATTAATTAGGAAATGTCTTTTATTCTAACAAATTTGATGATACAATGTTGTTGTTCTATGATGCTACTTAATCGATAATGACAATTGTAATGAGATCTTATGGATGGTTATGACGAGTTGAGGTTTGGCCTTTTATACAACTTAGTGTACAATTTGAATTATTTCACACATTAGTTCATTAGTTAATTCATAATAGTTATAGTTGGAAAGGAAGGAAAGGATTTCCATTTTAAATTTCAAATTTCAAATTTTAGAGGTCAATTTTGCAAACCATGGAACTAACCTAGGTTAATCCTATATTTAAAAATTTTGACCTAAGAATGGATAAAGTCAGGAACAAGATTGGTCTTTATGGATGAGTGGATATAAAATAAAATCAAATTTAGGTTGTTTGTCCACTTTCATTAAAGAATATACCAATTTGTACACTAGTTGTTGCCTTAGAAACAACTTCGTCAAAAATATGCCCAAAACAAAGGGGAAAGTGGAGAATATACATTTTGCACTATTACAAATAATATATCTTTCAATTTTGTAATAAAGGGGATAAGTGCATGGATATGGGGGCCAAAAGGGGGTCAAAAGTGGTCTTTTTTAATCAACAAAACCTAACTTCAATGACTAATTTGCAAGATGTCTCTACTCAAAATTTAAAGATGTGATAAGAAAAAGAATTGTTGTACTCCAAATCTAATTTATAAACTACTAAAAAAATGGAATGGTTAAGATGAAGTGTCAAATGCTAAGTTTGTATAAAAGTGGTCATGTTTTTATCACTAAAATATCTCAAAGTGTTTGGTGTGTACATCCTCCTCCTTCCCACCCCACAAATTTTGTATTTCATTAAACATTATTTTAAACTTATTAGTTGAAAGATAGTTAAGAGTGTGTACAAGTTTTATATTTTATTTTTTAGTAAATTTTTGAAGTGGGTGTGTTCTAAAAAAATAATCATTAAGCATGTGAATCAACTAACTTCTAAAAAAATAATTAAAAATACTTTTTTTGCGTGCAGAGAATTAACCATAGAACATTTTTTAAATAGATGAATAGATTAAAAATATGAATAAATAACACACATATTTGAAACAATGAAAACATCATTTAAAGAAATTCAAACAGTTATTTTTATGTATTTAACTATAAAAAAAAAATCATCTGGCTAGAAAGTTAAGAAGTAGTTTGATATTTTGGCAATTGTTTTGATAATTTTTATTATAAAATGCATAAAAGTGACAAGGATGGAGTTTGAATATGAAAAGAAGCTAATAGTAGAAACACTTTCTACACTAATTAATGAGGAGAGAAAAGCACACAAAATATGATCTAATAATTTTGAAAGAAAAATATATACACAAAATATTATGATATAGTGACATAATTTTCATCATAGGAAAACCCTTTCAAGAAAAAATGAAGCCTCCAAATCTTGATCAATGTATTCATAGTACCAATCTATTTACAATACATCAACAACCTCAAGCTTTCATAGGAGAACAACTAACACAAGTCTAGATAAATTTTGGCACTATAACCCCCTATAGAATTGTATTATATTATTGTAGAGGAGGAGATTTGCTACCCTTGAGTCTCTAGGACAAGAAGAATCTACAATGAGCAAATGGTCCTCAACTACCTCAAAGTAAAAGCTCATGTGACAAGAGGAAATTGTTTATATTTTGTGTTTTATGATGTTTTAAGAAATGAGGATTTTAGAGATCAAAAGAGTGGACTTCAAAGGTGTCATAAGCAAGTTGACTGGTTCTCGGCTAAGGATGACAACACGACATGCAAATGTCCCCGTGGTGTGTTGTGCTCTTATACGGTCCAAGAATAGAACTTGTTGATAGAAATGCAATGAGTCTACTAGCTACTTAGAGGCTAAAATTTGGAAGTTTTACTAGACTAACAAAATGATAAAAATAACAGAAATAACATGAAAAGGACTAATATGTGTAGATAAGATGAAACAAAATGAAATCGCAAACTGAAAAAGAAGAGAACAAACTCACAAGAGGTCCAACACTATGAAGCCTCTCGCAACGCTCTAAATCAACAACCTACACTCATGGAAATGGGGGAAAATGCTGAGGTTATTTAGGGGTTTTCCTTAGTTAAACCCCTATGTAGGTGTTCTCACCTCCATGGACAAATAGATAAATAAATAGAAAAGAAAGTAGACAATAGAAAAATAAATTGACAAGATAAAGAATATGAACACATTAGAATAGCAGTATGCTACTAAAATATAGACAATAAGTGCAATGAAGAGAGTTTAGTTACCCTCCCTTTAGCAATCTTGTGATGTTGAAGGAGAGTATGCAACACTCTGGACAAGCCAAAAGAGCCAAGGGTTGATTTTGAAGCCAACACGTGAGATCACTTGAGAGATATCTTGAGAGAAAATGGTGTAGAAGAGAATGAGAGCTTTAAAGTGAAAGAGTACAAGAATGAGAGAATAGAATGAATGAAAGAATGTTTGAATGGAGAAAAGGCATGCAAGAAGGTGTTTTCGATACATTTGCAACCCATAGAGGCATTACACTACACAGGTAGGCAAAAGTGTAACGTCCCAATTGCCATAGAATCAAGAATCTTTTTAGGACATTTGCACGGTGCACAAACATATGTGCATAACAGTAGCATCCCTGAAAAAAATTCACTTGAAAACCAAAAATAAAGGGGTTAGGGATGAAATTAAGGCTAGGGGAAAGGGGAATGCATTATCATCTTTAATTAGGCTAAAGAGGAGGTTATGGAGTGTGAAATTGCACGGGAAAAATTTTACGACACTATATTTTAACCCCACTTTAGCGAATATATGTATTCCAACATGTGTGAGCTAAAGTAGATAGAAAGAGGTTGAAGAGAATATACCTAAGATGAAGAGGACGCAAGTATTTGATCCAGTATATGTGATAGAGAAGCTAAGCCAAGATGTGAAGAGGACACGGGTCTTCCATCCTACAAAGCTGACTGTAGTCTCACCACAAACATGTTAGCTGCAGACAAACATGTTAGGTGAAAAAGTAAAAAATAGATATGATAAAATCTAAAGACAAAATTTTATTAGATAAAAGATAGTGTTGCTAGGTATGCTAGTTATGCTAGAGACCATATGACAAGAAGATAGGTCTATGGCTACTACAAATTACATTGTAGGACAATCATAGAAGAGACAAGAATAGTTAGGTTGCCCCCAAGCTAGACAATGAGATCAGGAGACATCAATATTTTTAAGACATATTATATAAGAAAATAATTAGACATGATAGCCCCCCTTAGAATGATGTGTGCTACACAAAGAAGCACATGTCATTCTAAGGAGAAGAAAAGATGGAGAGATGTTGTGGCATGATACACATGGCGAGATGTATTCGTGGCATGAGAGACAACACATAGAATCCATAATGTATCAAGAAATCATAGACAAAAAAATCAAGATCACGGGGGGATCCAATTATTCAAGGTCAGAACTAATCATAAATATAGTATAATTTGTATGAATTGTCATCACCCCCCAAATAGATCAAAATGAGAAGAAAGGAAAATGAAGACAAAGTAAAAGTCGGGTCAACATGGAAGAGGCCTAAATGCCCCCACACTTTCCATCATTTTAAATGTGAAAGCCAAATTGTACAACACATAGAAGAATGATGAGACAAATAGAAGAAGTTTTACGACATAATTTATCTCTTGTATCCAAGTACCTACAAGGGTATCAAGGGTTCTCTAGGTGAGAGATTAAACATAAATAAACAAGCACGGGGGAACATAGACAAACATACAAATCTAATCTAAAGATAAAGAAGAGGTACCGCTCTAGTTTGACACCTCCAACAAGTCATCTTGCTCCCAATCTAGATCATTGTAGGGGGAAGGAAGATGCACTTGTAGGGGGGATAGCAAGGGTAGTGCCTATTGATTCACCTATAGAAAGAGCCAAGGAGGAGGCCACCTCAACATTCTCATCAATAATATCTTGTAAGGCTAACATCATAGACATAGCAAAGATGGAAGAGAGAGTGGGAATATCCTCCACCAAGTCAAGCATACACTTCTTTAGAGTGAAATGTTGGACTAAATAAGAGGATGAACTAGAGAGTCATTGTTGACCTCTAAAAGAGGGGCAATGACCACCATTTAGGAATGAGGCATTCATTCTCCAACTTACACTTAAGTGGAAGGATGCATAATCCTTGCATCAAAAGCAGAAAGAAGCAAGAGTAGGAGGAGCCATAATAGACACCACCTTTGTGTGAGGCATGTCAATGAGATCAAGGAAAGGAGGAAGATTTGGTAAAGAGGTGATCAAGGGAGGCTCCATAGAAGGAGCGATGAACACTTGCACCCATTTAGGGTGAGGTTCATCAGGATTCGTCGAGGAAGTTGGAAGCAAGAAAAAGGCGATGGGAATGGAAGCATGAGAAAAAAATAGAAGTGGAGACAAAAACAAAAATATAAGTAGAAGAAGAAAGAGGAATAGGAGGCTCCCCCTTAGTCTTTTGTAAGGCCTTTCATTCTCGGGCCAATTCCATTGATGATGCTCATGCTCACACATAAGTTGATTGTGACGACTATGGGAACCAAGAAGGGAAACTTGAAAAGGCTCTAGGGAATCTTGTTCTATCAGGGGATTGATCTCCACAACCATTGTCAGTGGAAGAGAAAACTCTTGAGGGTGTTGTTTCACCAAAGGAATGATCTTCAAAACTATTGTCAGTAGAACAATAAATGCTTGAGGAGGAATATGAAGAGACATAGAAATAGGTACTAGGATATTAGACATGATCCCTTTCCCATTGTCCTCTTTAGAAGTAGGTGGAGGAATAAGAGGCCTCAGAGGTCGAGAATCAGGAACAACCCCATGTGAATGCTTCCCCTTACCATATAGGGTGGGTTGAGGAACCGTGGGTAAGACGAGAAGCTGGAACACCTATAGTTTAGACTTCCACAACACAAGCACCTTTCATTTTCCTGTGTTGGGCATAGTAGAATGAACTGAGGACATTGCCAAGGGTTGTGACGTCACTAAAAAATAGGACTTGGTGATAGAGAAGGCCTAAGGGCACCGAGAGCTTGCTTGTTCTCAACCTTCAAAGAAGAAGGTGCAAGGGACAAGGGACATTCTTGCACATGCATAGAGGCCTTTATAGAGATCACATGAGAAGAAGGTGGGAAGATAGCATCAGAGACCAACCCTCTAGTCTTGTACCTAAAGTAGGCCTTGTAGAGAAAGTCCCCTCTAGGTGGTAAGGGTCCAGCTGGAGCAAGCCAAAAATGATCTAGGGAAAAGCCCCCACATGACATGAGTGTTTTATATCCAGTGTCTTAGATAGTATACACCATGGCATCATGAGGAAACTTCAAACACTTGTGGACAATTGAGGCAACCACATTCACGGAGACTAGCCACAGAATGCCTAGTCTAACCCTAAATATGTCAAATTCAGGTATCACAAAAAATGGGATTTCAAGAGGTTTAGGTCCAACAAGGACCAACAAAGAGATAGAGCTAATAGGAGGGGCAAAAATACCATCATGAGTATGAATCTTGGTTTGTGACTCATCATATCTCTCCTTTTATAGATTATTTATAAAGAGGGTATCCTCTGTGATGACATTGACCTGACTAGTAGGGTCAACCATAATGTTATTCATGATGTTATCATTGACTCAAGTTGGTATGTATAACGAAGAAGGTTCCATGTTAATGGGAAAGTTACGTGGTGTAAATGTTATGTCAAGTGTCTTATCTGCATGACTTGAAGGAGGGATATGAGTGAATAAAACCATCTTCACGTATTTAGATGGGCTAGGCTAAGAAGACGAAGAAGCAGATGTTATCAAATTAGCTAAATGGGAAGGGAAAGGATTTGTGTATATCTGTAGCTGGTTGTTAGGCTTGGCTATAGATTGAAGAGCACAAAAATATACTGAGAGGGGGGGTGAATCAATATATTAACAAAAATTTACCCTCTCAACTTTTTTCAACTTTAACCTCTAACACAATATCAAATAATGAAACAATATGAACAAGTTGACACCAAAAATTATACTTCATATTTATATGAGTTTACAATGACCATAGGCACCAACCTACTTGAATCATCAATTATATAATTTAGTAGGCACCAACCTACAAGGATCACCAACCCCTAACTCTGTTTGTGAGCACCAACCCACTTGAAGCACCAACTCCCTCTTCAAAACTTGTGAGCACCAACCCACTGGAAGCACCAAATCCCTCTTCTGAATTCGTGAGCACCAACCCACTTCACATAAATTTGAATTTCCACCTTGATAGTTTTGCTTCTACAATGGATAATGGACAATTATATCTTCACCAAATGTGCAATAAACTTGCTCTCGGACTGCCTTCAAATTTTATTTACAACTCTCTTCTCAATCTGCTATGAACTCTTCTTCAAAATCTGCTTTAATCCCTTCAAATTTGTACTTATTTCTCTTTATAATTCTTTCAGAGACTCTTATAAAAACTGCATATATATATATGCTTATATATCTGCTACCATGTACTCATAAATCTGTCTTTAATAATATTCTCTTCATTTTCTACAGGTTTGTTGATGCATATATGATATCCCTTCTTACACAATACTCAACACACTTCATATATTCTTTTTCATCAATCTATTTATGTTCTCCTCATATGTCTGCATATGTTTTCTTTAAATCTACATATGTATTCTCATGCCCTTTTGGTGTATTCTTAGGTATATCTTTGTGTCTCTCACACACACCTTATATTCAATATATACCACACTCACTTTTATATGTTCATACTTATAAGCTCCTACATCAAACATATTGTTTTTCTTCCAGACTTCACACACGCTCTTTCTTCTTGCACAACATTAACACTCTCTTCATCTATGTTGATATAAATATGAATTACTCTTCATCTTCTCATCTTTAAATCTTCTTGAATTTGAATGATATAACCTTTGTCTCACATTCAACACTCTACACACCATAACCAACTCCTCATAAATTTGTTCATGAAATCTTCATAGACCTGCTCATAAAATCTTCACTAATCTGCTCATAACTCTACTATAAATTTTGCTCAAAAATTTCTTTGGGTCTTCTCAAAAATTCTCTCCAATATGCTTCACTATGCCATGCTTTTATCTCCTTCTTGAAATCTGCATATTCCTCTTTTAGAACTGCATACATCTCTTTTGGATTTGCATGTACCTCTACTGGTGTATTGACTTTTTCTTTATCACTCAACACAACTCACTTTTCAATCCATACCATGCACACTTCATATAATCTGAATTGAATCAAATTTATATATATGTTTGCTCAAACATTACAACCCTTCATTCTACCAACATGTCTCTTTGAAAATTGATTTTTGATCTTGTACTCTTTCATAATAGATTGTACAACTCCATAATCTAATTTTTAAATTATAAATCTGAAGTGGCATCTCTAACATGGATTGCATCTCTTCATGTGCATTAGTGATTAGCACTAGAATAAATCATGCCCTTTAGTAAAATTTGATTTTAAAAATTATTAATTTCTGAATGGAAGACCGCACCATTTCATATATTGTTGCCTTGATCTTAATATTTGTTTGATTAATCATTGTTTTTAAAGAAGTGTTTCATTTAGTGTAATCGCTACCACTTAATGGTATGCTTTATATCATAAAGTAATTGCTTTAAGTAATGTTCTTGCCATTTACCAACAACTTACTCTATGCCACAGATAAAATATTTTTGTATTATGCTTAGTTTGTTTTTTTGTGGTTTTGTCTTATATGCTCCTTTTTTATTAATATAATCTCCTCAGATTTTTGGTTTTTCTTCCTACGTCAGATGTTTGAAATTTGTCTTTTTCTGCACTTCATACACAATAGCTTAGTCACAAGGTTGTTTTGTCTCTATTTGACCTCTTAAAAAGAAGCCTAATATCTCCTCTTTTTTGCTACAATATATGACTGTAGATGACAACAATAATTAAAGCCTTTGAATATGATTCGTCTTATTTATTTTTGTCTTATTCAACTTGTCTTATTAAATTACTGCATATAACCAAACAGATCTTGTTTGATATAATCTTAATAAAATTGTTGCTCTCCTTTATATGAGTCATCTTTAATTTCTATGTATTATCTTGACATCAATGACAAATTCTAATTATCTATATACCCTTGACATCAATGACAATATTTCCAACAATCTCCCCCTTTATCATTGATGTCAACACAAACATTCTTGCATTGATCCCCCTTCCTCTATTCCTCTCTTTTTCAAATGCTCGTCCTATCTCCAATTTCCCCCCCTTTGACATCAATGGCAAAGGGATGTTCATCAACCTTCTATCCTTCAAAGAATCTAATGTATTCTCACATCAAATGCACAAGAGTGGACTTCTCCCCCTATCAAAGATTCTCTAATGCTCCCCCTTGCACTAATGCTTATCTTTCTTGGGTGACTTGATTCTTTGTATTCTAATTTTGTTGGGAAAAATATTTCTATATGGTTTTTCAAAAAAAATTCTTCTCTTGTCAAGTTCCTCAAGTTAGGAACTCATTGATCTCATCACCATCTCATGCATGTTCAACTCTTCCTTCTATGTTCTTGGCTGCTAGATTAAGATCATCAATTTGTATCTTCACGAGTCTTCTAATCTCAAGGATTTTTTATTATTCTTTGATATCTTCTTGCATACAAATGATAAATCCTTATTTAAGGTTTTCAATCCATTGTAGTCTTTCATCATGTAGATATCAATCCATTACTTATTTTTGTTGTTGATTTTTTGTACAATTGACTTCTATTTTTAGGCTTTAAATTTCATTTGAAGGTCCTTTCTCTTGACATCAATGCAATCATTTACTCCTTTTTTCAACTTTCCATCTCATCATTATGTCTTTGTTCTAATCCTTCTTCCTTGATATTCTTGATGAAAGAATTATCATCATACATCCATGTCTTCTAAGGTATCAATGGTAACTCCATTAATGTGAAGTTGAACATAAACACAATTATCCAACTTTCCACTATCAATCGCTTTTTCCAACATATGCTTGCAAAGTGTGAATATACAAGCACACCCTTTTTTCACATCTTGTTTTTCTTTTCATGGGGGTAACAGATACAATCATACTTAACTCCCCTAAAATTTTGATTCTTACAAACTAGAAGATATCACTTGTGCATGGAGTGAATAGTGCATAGTGCTAGATTCATCCTCTTTACTCTTCTTATAGTCTTAGTCCGGTTTCTTTCTCCACACTAAAGTAGGTCTTCCCTTTTGCTTGACCATGGTGTTCTTTGTCTTGTACTCTGTAGGAGGTTTCACTGACCCATATTTGCAATGTAGTGCTATGTGTCCATGGTTATTGCATTTGTGGTATATAACATCTTGAGGATAATATGAATGATAGTTTCTACTTGTCCACCTTTGATGATATCTATTTTTGTTCCATTCTCTATTATGTTTTATTTGTATTTTACACTTCTTTTCCTTATGACCCAAATTTTTGCACTTGTAGCAATAGCCATTGAAAGGATAATAGTGTCTAGTTACATGCACTTGCCTTGGTGGAGGATTTGTGAATGTGGCATTCTTCACTTTTGGAGGCGTGCCTTTATTTATGAAGTCCTTTGGTGTGTCAACATGTCCTTTTTTATTTTCTTCACTTGATTTCTTTTGAGGTTATGTAGCCTTTGAATTTGACTCTTCTTTAGTAGCCTCTTTGTTTTCTTCAACCCCAAGTCCACACATGATGGAAGATAATCTTTGAGATTTGATTATATTTTCCAACATTTCAGTAGTCTTTTCAAACTTAATGCACTGATTAAATTTGTCATTCTATTTCTCTAATTCCTTCTTTACATAGATTATCTCAAGTTCTAGCTTCTTGTATTCAAGAAACTTTTATTTTAGTTGTTTCCTTACCTCTTCCTCAATTCTCTTGGCCTCTTCGATTTCCATCTTCAAGTCCATGATCACTTTTTCTGATTTTTCTTGTGTTTCCTTGTCCTCTTTACATTGTGATTTGAGCTTTGAATTCTTCTTCTTGAGCTTCTCAATCTTACGATAGGCATACTCAAGTTCCTCCTCAAGATCTACTTCTTTATCTCTTTCATCATAGTCTTCTTCATATGCATCAAATCCTTCTTTGAGGTTTTTATCAAAATGAGCTCCCTTTGCATTGGATTTATTTCTCAAGCTATTGCTTGAATTATCTTCTTCTAAGTTCTCTACTTCAATACTCTCTTCCCCTATCATCTTTTCTTTTATTTCACTCCCAAGGCTATCTTCATTTATCACTTCATCATTTTCTATTTCCATGTGTATTCCAAGTGTCACTTCATCCCAACGACTGGCTTCTATGATATCAATACAATCATCACTGCATATAGAGTGGGTTTATCTTTCAAAGGAATCATCATCCATTACTTTATCCATTGTACTTGGTGCCTTGTTACCAATAATCCTCTTAGAATTCCTTTTTCCTTTATTTCCTTTCCTTTTTCCCATGTGTGCTCACACGATCGACCTTCAAGAGGTTAGGATTTATAGAAGGAATCGACTATGATACCAATTGAAGAGCACAAAAATATACTGAGAGGGGGGTGAATCAGTATATTGAAAAACTTTTACCCTCTCAACTTTTTTCAACTTTAACCTCTAACACAATATCAAATATTGAAACAATATGAACTAGACACCAAAAATTGTACTTTATATTTATATGAGTTTACAATGATTGTAGGCACCAACCTACTTGAATCATCAATTAAATAATTTAGTAGGCACCAACCTACAAGGAGCACCAACCCCTAGCTCTATTTGTGTGCACCAACCCACTAGAAGCACCAACTCCCTCTTCTAAATTCGTGAGCACCAACCCACTTCACATAAATTTGAATTTCCACCTTGATAGTGTTGCTTCTACAACGGATGATGGACAATTATGATCTTCACCAAATATGCAATAAACTTCCTCTTGGACTGCCTTCAAATTTTCTTCACAACTCTCTTCTCAATCTGCTATGAACTCTTTTTCAAAATCTGCTTTAATCCCTTCAAATCTGTACTTATTTCTCTTTATAATTCTTCTAGAGACTCTTATAAAAACTGCATATATATGTGCTTATATATTTGCTGCCATGTACTCATAAATCTATCTTTAACAATCTTCTCTTCATTTTCTACAAGTTTTTTGATGCATATATGATATCCCTTCTTACACAATACTCAACACACTTCTTCATATTTTCTTTTTCATCATCTGTTTACGTTCTCCTCATATGTTTGCATATGTTTTCTTTAAATCTATATATGTATTCTCATGCCCTTTTGGTGTATTCTTAGGTATATCTTTGTGTCTCTCACACACACCTTATATTCAATATACACCACACTCACTTTTATATGTTCATACTTATAAGCTCCTACATCACACGTCTTGTTCTTCTTCCACACTTCACACATGTTCTTTCTTGCACAAAATTAACACTCTCTTCATATATGTTTATATAAATTTGAATTAATCTTCATCTTCTCATCTTTATATCTTCTTGAATTTGAATGATATAACCTTTGTCTCATATTCAACACTCTACACACCATAACCAACTCCTCATAATTTTTTTCATGAAATCTTCATAGACCCACTCATAAAATCTTCACCAATCTGCTCATAACTCTACTATAAATTATACTCAAAACTTTCTTTAGGTCTTCTAAAATATTCTCTCCAATATGCTTCATTATGCCATGCTTTTATCTCCTTCTAGAAATTTGCATATTCGTCTTTTGGAACTGCATGTCTCTTTTGGATCCGCATATACCTCTACTTATGTATTGACTTTTTCTTCGTCACTCAACACAACTCACTTTTCAATCCATACCATACACCCTTCATATAATCTGAATTGAGTCAAATTTATATATATTTTTACTCAAACATTACAACCCTTCATTCTACCCACATGTCTCTTTGAAAATTGATTTTTGATCTTGTACTATTTCATAACATATTGTACATCTCCATAAACTAAATTCTAAATCATAAATCTAAAGTGGCATCTCTAACATGTATCGCATCTCTTCATATGCATTAGTGATCAACACTAGAATAAATCACACCCTTTAGTAAAATATGATTTTAAACATTATTAATTTCTGAATGGAAGATCGTACCATTTCATATATTGTCGCCTTCTTAATATTTGTTTGACTAATCTTTGTTTTTAAGGAAGTGCTTCATTTAGTGTAATCGCCACCACTTAATGGTACACTTTATATCATAAAGTAATTTATTTAAGTAATGTTCTTGTCACTTACCAAAGGCTTGCTTTATGCCACGTATAAAACATTTTTGTCTTATGCTTAGTTTGTCTTTTTGTGGTTTTGTCTTATATGCTCCTTTTCTATTATTATAATCTCCTTCATATTTTTGGTTTTTCTTCCTACATCAAATGTTTGAAGTTTGTCTTTTTCTGCACTTCATACACAACATCTTAGTCACAAGGTTGTTTTATCTTTATTTGACCTCTTAAAAGGAAACTCAATATCTCCTCTTTTTTGCTGCAATATATGACTGTAGGTGACATCAATAATTAAAGATTCCAAATATGATTCGTCTTATTTGTTTTTGTCTTATTCAACTTGTCTTCTTTTTTGGTTTCTTGTCTTATTAAATTGCTGCATATAATCAAACAAATCTTGTTTGATATAATCTTAATAAAATTGTCGCTCTCCTTTATACGAGTCTTCTTTAATTTTTGTGTATTATCTTGACATCAATGACAAATTCCAATCATCTATATACCCTTGACATCAATGACAATATTTCCAACATAGATTTATTAGAATTTTGTTTCTTACCATCAAGTCAGATGGTATCATTATCGATGTGGTCTTGGATAACATGTCTAAGATGCACACATCATTCAGTACCATGATCAGACACTCAATGGTATTGATTTTTTTTGCACGTCATACTAGTTAGGATAGGGCTTAGACAACGACCTTATTTCTAGAAGGGAAATTAATCCATATTTTAATAACTTTTGAAGAACATTCGTATAGGACTCAAATAACTTCGTGAAGATCCTATTTAGTCTTGCAAAGTTCTTTTTGAGAGGAACATATAACAAGTTCGCTATCACTTTATTCTTTTTTGATTCCCCAAAAACAAACACGGCTAATTGATTATCTAGATGGGAGGATGAGGAGGGACCCTTGTACTGAGCCACCATATATTAGGAATCATGCAATGCAACACATATATGAGCAAAGGAAGGGTATTTCATCAAGAGGAATTTCTCTATAAACATCGAAAAATAGGTTTCCAATGAACACACTTTCTACATCAGAATCGAGCAAGGCATGGGAGATTTGGGAAAATAGAGATTGATAATGAGCAATGAAATCAATCACTTTTTCATGGGCTCCTTGCTTTCACTAGATGAGATCAATGAAGGCGATCTTCTGTTTGATGCTTTCCTAAAAAAATTGCAAGAACTGATTTATCAATCAAGATCAAAAGAAAAGACAAAGTGATCAGGAAGTGAGCAATGCCATTCCATCACAACATCCTTGAGGGACCATGAGAATAGCTTTCCTAGTAAAGCATCCTAATAAAGAAAATCAGTACACATGGCAATGAAGGATGAGACATATGTATGTGGATCTCCCTACCATTGTACTTATCAAATTTAGGAATTTATAGCCCTTGAGGTATATGAGCATTCGAAATAGCGAGGGCTAGAGGAATATGATGATAATATGATTAGGTGGAACTAATTAGGTTCGCTAACTATGATTGTATCTGCCCCATATTCTGTAATAAAGCATTAAGGATGAGATTGGTTGAGGGAGATTGATTAGTTGAGGTGCTAGAGGTAGCGGTGATTTGGGTTCCAAATGTAGGAATCTTGAATCCCAAATGGACTCAATTCAATTTTATCCCATAATCGACCAAGGGCATCGTGTTGGTATTAACAGCAACAAAAATAGAGGGAACAAAAGGACCCATGTCAACCATATGCAAGAACACTCTTGGCATCATAACATGCAATTGGTGGCTAATGATTTTTTATTGAACATCTTAAGGGTTACCCAAGATAGAAGTGTACAAGGGGACATTGGTTTCCACTATATTAGCAATCCATTGAAGTAACTCCAGACCTTTATGATTTGAAATAAGTAGATTTCTCAAACCTTTAAGAAGAGCAACTTGAGAGTATGAGTTTTCTTTTGTTAAAAAATCTTCAAGCTCTCCAAGTCTCACTTCCAAAGAATAAGTCTGCTTAGTAGGAATGATGAGAGAAAATTAATTAGCTATAGGAGAGGAAGAGTTAGGAGTGGTTGGTGGAGATTGTGCTCGAACTTCAACTGATGGATGAAAGAAAACAAAAGGTGGGGTATAGTCTTATGATATTCCTATGGTGAAATGCTCAAAACCAGGATTTGAACAGTGAGGAATGAACTATATTCTAGAGCCTATATCTAAATTTCTATAACTTCTTACTATGTGTCCATAGGTAGTGGAATGGGTCGTGAAACTCATAAAAGGGTGTCACAACGCTCTATTAGATACATGTCTGATAAGTGAGAAGATTTTTTTTTGACAAAATGACAAAGGTAAGAATAGGTTCACGTCAGATTCCCCAAAATATAGAAGAGGAGATTTGCTACCCTCGAGTCTCTAGGACGAGAAGAGTCTACAAGGACTAAATGGTCCTCAACTACCTTAAAGGAAAAGCTCAGGTGACAAGAGGAAATTGTTTATATTTTTTGTTTTATGATGCTTTAAGAAATGAGGATTTTAGAGACCAAAATACAAGACTTCACAGGTCTCGTAATTACGCTGACTAGCTCTTGGCCAAGGACGATAGAGTGGCATGCAGATGTCCCCATGGTGCATTGTGGTCTTTTATGGTCTAATAATAGAACTTGCTGAAAAAAATACAATGAGTCTACTAGCTACTTAGAGGTTGAAATTTGGAAGTTTTGCTAGACTAATAAAATGATAAAAATAACAAAAATAACATGAAAAGGACTAATATGCATAGATTAGATAAAAAAATTGAAATGACAAAGCAAAAAATAAGAGAATGAACTCACAAGAGGTCCAACACTATGAAGCATCCCACAACACTCCAAATCAACAACCTACATACACATAAATAAGGAAAAATGTTGGGGATGTTTAGGGGTTTACCTCGGTCAAAGTACCCCCATGTAGGTGTGTCCATCTCCATTGGCAGGGAGATAGATAGATAGATAGAAAAGAAAGTAGACAATAGACAAATAGATTTACAAGATAAAGAAGATGAACATGTTAGAATATCAATATGCTACTAAAATATTTAGACAATAAGTGCAATGAAGAGAGTGTAGTTACCCTCCCTTTAGCAAGCTTGTGATGCCAAAGGAGAGTATGCAACAATTTGGATGAGTTAAGAGAGCCAAGGGTTGATGTAGAAGCCAAGACATGAGATCACTTGAGAGATAACTTGAGATAAAATGGTGTAGAAGAGAATGAGAGAGAGAAATGAGAGTGTTAAAGTGAAAGAGTGCAAGAATGAGAGAATATAATGAAAGAATGAATGATTGAATGGAGAAAAGGAATGCAAGAAGGTGTTTTCGGCGTGTCTACAACTCAAATAGGTGTTACACTTCATAGGAAAGCAAAAGTGTAACATCCCAATGACCACAAAATTAAAAATATTTTTGGGAAGTTTACGTGGCGCGTAAATGTATGCATGTTGCAGTAGCATCCCCGACAAAAAATCACTTGAAGATAAAAAATAAAGGGGTTAGGGATGGAATTAAGGCTAGGAGAAATGGGAAATTAATTATTGTCTTTAATTAGGCTAAAGGGGAGGTTATGAAGTGTGAAATTGCATGGGGTGTAATTTTACAACACTATAATTACATCTTCATCCTTGGCACCAATACATAGAAGATACAAATATAGAAACCAAATATGATAAACTATAAACCATGAGACAATACCACACCCAAAAATTACACCCAAATCCCCATGAGGAAATCCAATGTTCAACTCCCATGATGATTCAACATGCTAATCTTAGAAGATTCTCTTACATTGTCATAATCCATCATAGCCAACTCACTAACTCAAGTAATCCATTTTGGCTCAATTATCCTCATTCAAAGATGCATTATGACACATCATAACATGTGTCATAGGGTTGGTAAAAATTCTACTATGTAACTCCATGTAATCGTGCTCTTACATGCAACATAAAATTTATCATAAGTAACCCCCACATCTTACAATATCACAATGGCATTAGATGCTCTTACAACTTCTTACAAAAATTAAAAAGTATTTGACATGTGGCCAAAAGTGCCACCTAAAAGTAGGACACCCTCTTTCCCATGTGAGGACAAAATAATAAATAAATACAATAAATAATTAAATATTAAACAATATGATCCAAGATTGGGATGCCTTTCCCAACATTCTTCCACTTGTTGAACACCTTGCAAGAGAGAAAGGGAACTACTAACAATTTTTAGTGTAGGAAAATGCATACCCTTGAATTTTCACACTTATTTGGGACTGCCTTGCTTTATTTATCCTTATTTATGTCTTAATTGGTCCTATTTTGCATCCACGAGCCTAATAAATTGTATCTTTTTATGGCTAATCCTAATAAACATCAAAGGATAATGATAATTTACTGATTTTGGTTGTGTGTCCTTGATTTTTGGACTGAGACTAAAATGCCACCTAGGGCATCTTTGTCCTCCAAAGGTCTTGGGACCCTGATTTTAAAGGCACCTTAAATGGGCCCCTTTCTTGGAGTCTATGCCTCAAGTTTCAAGCCTCGGGACTAAGACGCCACCTACGGCGTCTTAGTCCCCCTCGAGTTATTTTGGGGATTTAATTTCAAATCTTGGCCAGATTTAGCCTCCTTTAATTAATGAATTCATATGTTGACTTGGTGTGGTGTAATTTCAGGATATTAACCATGGATAAGTATAAATACAAGGTTCTTTCATTCATTTTCATCCTAGCAACTTGAGTATTCATGCATTATAGCAAGTTTGTGATCAAGAGAGCATTCAAGAGCAATTCATGAAGCATTTGGAACCATCATAAATATTCAAACATCATATCAAAGATATTCTTGCATCATGTGTGCTTTTAAGCTAGCATTTGTGATGTAGGGTTTTGATTCAAGTAAGCAATTCAAGTCAAGATCTATCAAGCATTACTTCAATTCAAGATCTACATTCAAGCTAGCCACTTCACATGAGTTTGCAGATTTCATAATAGGGGTTTGGTGAGTTGCAACATAGCACTTTGTTCATTCATCATTTCCCTCCATTATTTCATTTCATTCCAAGGTTTAATTACCAACAAGGGGTTTGACCAAGACAAATCCCCATTCACTAACAATCAACAAGTTTTTCTTCTCTTGTGTGTTTATGTTTATAGATTTAATATGAAGATCATCTAGAGTGAAAAGTTGCATTGCAAAGTTGTCATCTTCACAAAAAGTCACCTATAGACCAAATCTAGAAGTTTCGGGACCTGAGATATGAGAAGAAGGAAGTGCATACCTTAGACCTCAAGATCACATTTCGAGATTGCAAAAATTTAGAGCGAGAATAAGACAATAGTAAGGGCATCTTAGCCCTCTTGGAGTTATTTTTTAGAGATTCCTTCAAATCCAATTTCAACATCCAAATATTTTGCATCTACCCCAAAAAGCAACAGGACTACGACAACAGTAAGGGCGTCTTAGTCCTCCCTGGAATATTTTGATAGCATTTTTTCATTTCCAGAATCCTCATCACATTTTTAGACTTCCCAGGTACATACATCCTAACTTTATGTTACTTAATTTTATCATTTGCATTCATTATTTGGCTTGCATTATTAGGTTTTGTGAGTTAAAGATTAAGTTGTCTTTTCCAAGCTTTTGCTTGGTGGTGAACCCCTCAAAGCCTAAGGAATCTTCCTAGGTCTCCCTTGTTGAGAATTGAACCATCTTTGTGTTGATAGTCAATCCACTTTGGGATCCTAGGTTTCCTTGAATGAACCATCCCCCCTATTGGAAAAAATATAGGATTAGGGACCCCCTTTCTTGTACAAATTTCCCCAACGGTTCATTTTGGTGAACTTGAAATTTGGACATACATTTTTTGATTTGGAGTTTACTAAGGCCTTAGATCTAAGTTGCATTCATTCTTACATTGTGTCTTGCATTAGTGAAAGTGCACCTAGGGTTTCTCATATTTGCATTAGTGAAATTGCATATAGGTTACATTTTTGCTTGCTTGTATCATTTTATCTCATTGAAAAACTAAAAAAGTGCATTGTCAATCATTCTAATTGCATTTAGGAACATTGTTATTACATTGAAAATCGAACAAATTGCATTCAACTTTGCATCCAATTGCTTGTCATTAATTGCTTTTTCTTGCATTCATGTGCACAGTTTTCTATTTCTAAACATTAGGTCCCTGAGTGGGCAACCTAGGAACACTATTATCAACTCAGATTTTGATTTTTTTTTTTGAAAAAACCTCTATTGTGACTAAAATTCCCTTACTGGTGTCTTAGTCCCTCTGTGGGTTTTTGGCTCAAAACCCTGTCTGAGTTGTTTGTTGTGTGTTTCAGTTTTTGGAACCTCAAAATTTCATCAGCAGGACCAAGATGCCCTTGCTAGTATCTTAGTCCCTCATGATTTTGAAGTTGTAATTTTTAGGGTTTAAATCTAATTTTTTGTGATTTTGTTTATTGCTTTCAGTTTTCTGTTATAGTTTGCAAAATTACTATTATTTCAATTTATTTCATTTCAAGTGTAATTGCAAGCATATGATATTGTGTTCATTGCACTTTATTTGGTTTATCCCTTTCATGAGTTGTACTAATTGGTGTCCTACTGCTAATACAGTGATGAGATGAAGTGCGAGACTTGTGTCATCTTGCAATAAAACACTCGCTGTGGACTGTGGGTTATCTAGCTCTCTTACTCCTAGTGTTGGTACTAGTTCACTAGGTATGGATCATACCTTTGATAACTCTTTTGCTATGCCTACTTTACCTACAAGTGCTATGCCAAGTGTTTAAACAATGGTTGATCATATCCCTCAAGAAAACATAATGAAAATGCATGAAGACCTAGCCCATTTTGTAAGATATCGTGAGTACTAAAAACATTTCCAACACTGTTATACCTGCCATAGATAGTATTCACTGCATGATGGAAAGTGATGAAGGACTAGAAGTTGTGCATAATATAGCTCAAATATTTGGAAAAAATCTTCCTTCCACCACCAATGGTGCTCAAAATTCAAACAATGTGTAAACCCAGGGTAGAATTCAAATTCCTCCCTCTTCAACCAAAACCTCCATTCCCACCTATACAAATCCTCAAATGATCACAATGATGCAACCAACTAGTATTGTACTTTCTACCTCAAACATTTCCACTAGTGCTCCTTATACCTATGTGGCATATAACCTAATATCTCTTCCCACAAGCTATCCATTCACTTGTCCTTTCAACACATACACACCACCACCATATTCATCTCCATCTCAAACCACAAACAATGAACCTATCATTAACCACCTTTTACAAAACCTTTCATCCCTTCAATGTCAAGTTTCCACCATAAATCAAAATCAAAATGGTCCACCTTCATACTATGTCAAAATCAACCCACTCTCTTTCGAGATATTGAGAACTCTGATGCCACAAGGTATAGATATCCCTAGATTCGATAAATATGGAGGAAAGGGAGATCCTACTAATCATGTTAATGCCTTTACTGCTTTGTGTAGTGACATTATCCTTGAGGACAAACTTTTGGCTAAGCATTTTCCTCGATCCTTGAAAGATTTTTCCTTGGATTGGTTTTTACATTACTGAATAACTCAATTTGTTCATTTAATGAACTTGTTGAAGCCTTTATTAACCATTTCCAAGTGCATATGGTTCTTGAAATGACATTAGCTGATTTACTGAGATGTAAACAAAATGAGGGTGAAAAAGTCATTGACTTTATTTCATGTTACCAATCACTTTATTCTCAAATTAGTGTGAAGATTCTCGATCCCCACCTTCAAAAGATATTCATAGAAAATTTACAAAGTAAGATACAAGACAAGCTTACCATGATGAAATTCCCCTCCTTCATTCACTTATGCACTGCCCTTCGAGATTATAAGAATTTTGTAGGTATTCATGAACCAAAAACCACCTCTACCCATCTTGAAAAGTTTGAACCTTTAAACTAAAACACCTAGCAACCTTTCAAAACACAAAATAAAAGTTTCCTTCAACTAAATTCTACCTCCCAACCTACCCAACAGGTTGATGCCCAAGTAGTTGCTATAAAGAAGAGTAATCCTTATATATTTGGGGATCCACAAAGATAATTTACTCCCTTACCCAACACACTTCAAAATATCATGACTCAACTAATAAACAAGAACATGCTTACCTTGCCTCTTGTTCAACCTCTTGACCCTAGCAATGCATTTCCTCTGAGCTTCAGATACAATGCCTATTGTGCTTATCACCAACAAAAAGGACATGATACATAACATTGCAAGCATCTTAAACATCTTGTGCAAGACCTCATTGATTCTAATCATATTCAAATTGGGGGTATAAATGACAAAGGTAATAAATATATAGCTTCTCCTAACCAAAACTTGCAAATATTTACCAATCCGATGCCTAACCACAATATTTCATTTGTTATGGCTAGTGAAATTAAGACCAATGTGATGAGCATTGACACAAATGATGATAACATGAACAATAATGAACAAAATCCTATAGATGATGATGAACAAAATCCTATAGATGATGATGAACAAAATCCTATGGATACTAACGACCAAAGTCCTATTAGTACAATGATAGGAGTGACTGAAATTGAGCCTCATAAACAACAAACCATAATGCCCATTGACATTACTTTCTCTTCAAAAGTAACAATAAAAAATGCACCTAATGGTCCTCTCTACATAACTGACAAAATCAAAGACAGGCCCACCCATGGGTTTTTAATTGATTTTGTCTACAGAGAGATGTAATCATAGAGGAACTCTTATATGTACATGAACTCACTCAAGATTGATATGATAAACCAAAATCATGGATTAAAACACATGATGGTTTTGCTCGTGCTATGATGGGATCGATCACACTCCCTTTACAAGTAGGATCGAAGAAATTAAATGTATCATTCTCTATCATCTCTAATTTGGATCAATTTCATGTGAAGTTAGGCTACAAATGACTTAGCTCCATGAATGCGGTCCCATCCGTTGTCCATAAGTGCTTAAAGTTTCTAGTCAACAATGAAATATTCACTGTGAACCATAGTGGATTTAGACCTCTATTTTCCTATGGAAATTTTCCTTTAGACTATTTTTGGCCTGAGCCTGTGGAACCTATAAGACCACATGAGGACTTCCTTTTCCTATCCTACCAGAAGTTAAAAGAAAAATGCATAGCCAAGTTATCCCTTGCAAATTTTCCTCCACCTATGATTGTGCCTTTGCCCTTTGAAGAAAACAATATTGAGCTTAAAGCCCTATCAACTAACAAATACCCATCCATAAAAAATACCTTGCCTATTTCCTACAGAAGGCCAAGAGAGAACCAAACAATTCCTAATCCGCCTCCTAAGAAAACTTATAAATCCAAAGAGAAAGTGGTTGAAAAACCTTCCATGGTTTCTTTAGTTCTTCCCTCACAAGAAGAAAATGAACCTATGGTTGACAAACCTACTCCTACACAAATGCAACTTGAAAACCATAATAAAAGAAACAAAAGTGCTAGAGAGTGTAGGCGTAGACGTTGTGCTATTACTCGAAAGATGAACGCAAAGAACAACATAGAAAATCAAAATCCGAATATGACATAAGCAATAAATGAGGAGCCTCCTCTAATACTAGAACCAACAAATCCTATGTCTCCAACACAACAAGGACTAGCGCCTTCTATGCATATTATTGTTTGTCCTCTTGTTGTGGTTAACTTGGATGATGATGAGGAAACTACTAAAATTGATGAGGAAGTGCATAACGACTTGAATTTTTTATTTGCCTCTTCTTGAGCTTAGACGATAACAACCGTGATGATCCTCCTAAATCGAGTGATTCACCATGTGTTGAACTTGGTGATTCTCCTAGTACGACACTTGGCATGATCCCTCTTGCTATTGATTTGCATTTTGCATATTCTAAACAAGACTGGGATGCAAATGACTTGCTGGATGGTTGACTCACATGTGCTTTAGTAGTCTTTTTTCTTTCCTTTTTTATTTTATTTTTGGTTGATTGCATGTGTAATGTGATCCCCTGTATTGTTTGATGTCTCCTCTCTACGTGCATTCCTCTATTTGTACCTACATTCTTCTATATGTCGTAAGCTTTTTGGCCTTTTCGTTGGTCTTTACCTTTTATTTTCATTTATCTTTCCATTTTTGTCTTGTGTTTTCCTTTTGGGGATGATGCAAGGTGTCGAGACACCCTATGTATCTTCCATGTTGACCTAAAAGATTTTTCCTAATATTTTATTTTCCTTTCATTTTTGTCTTGTGTTTTCCTTTTGGGGATGATGCAAGGCGTCGAGACACCCTATGTCTCTTCCATGTTGACCCAAAATATTTTTCCTAATCTTTTCTTTTCCTTTCATTTTTGTCTTGTTTTTTCCTTTTGGGGATGACGTAAGGTGTCAAGACACCCTATGTCTCTTCCATATTGACCCAAAAGATTTTTCCTAATCTTTTCTTTTCCTTTCATTTTTGTATTGCGTTTTCCTTTTGGGGATGATGCAAAGCGTTGAGACATTCATGTTTCTCCCATGTTGACCCAAAAGGTTTTTCTTTGTTTTTTCTCTCTTTGGTTCATTCTTCTAGTTTTATGTGTATTTGGGGAATGATGATAGTTCCTAGCTCTCTAAAATCATTGCAACAAATATAGATACTGACCCCAAATCTATAGATCCCTTATGTGTTTTTGGGGGGAAACCCTATTTTCCTTTTTGGTTAATTTAAAGTAATTCCTCACAACATAGTGTTTAACAATTTCTTTAAAGTGGGGGCATACATTGGCATTATTTTGGCATTTTTTTCATGTTCCTTGATGTGGTTTTCTTATTTCATGAGATGGTGACATTGCAGGTAATGTCCTTCAAGAGCTTGGTCTATCTTAGCATATTACATTCCTCTTAGTAGTGATGCCACACATTGCATTCTCTAAGTTGTGAATCTTTTATCCTTTGATTGGTCCTCTCTTGGAGACATTAGGAACAATGTCCCCTAAGATTAAGACCTCACATGAACTAAGCAAGATCCCTTCAAACATCACTCTCTCTTGTTGCATTTCCTTTTTGTACCTTATTAAAAATCATGGAGGTATGGCTTTGATATGGTTCATTGGGGCTCACCTAGTGGACAACTAGCTTCACTAGCCCTTGTGAGCATGCATTTTCTTTTCGTCCTTATTAAAGTCTTAGGGGTATGACTTTGATATGGATCTCTTGGGGCTCACCTAGTGAACAACTAGCTTCACTAGCCCTTGTGAGTGTGTGTTTTCTTTTCATCCTTATTAAAGTCATGGAGGTATGGATTTGATATGGTTCCTTGGGGCTCACCTAGTGGAGAATTAGATTCACTAGCCCATGTGAGCGTGCATTTTCTTTTTTTCCTTATCATATTTATGGGGGTACGAATTCGATATGGATCTCTTGGGGCTCACCTAGTGGACAAATAGCTTCAATAGCCCTTGTGAGCACGTGTTTTGTTTGCATAGTGGACAACGCGTTCCACTTGTAAACCTTTTTTGGAAAAACAACCTAGACCCAGTCCACAACGCATTGGACAACCAATCGAAGCTTGATCTGTTGCATTTTTCTTTTTCCTCTTTTTCCTTTTCTATCTTTGATGGTGTATGTTTTTGATTTGGTCATGGCTTCATATATCATCCGCAAGTGTGTTCCTTTGTGCCTATGTTGGTTTGTCATAGGATCTTGATCCTGGAGGCTTGGCCACCCTCTTGGTTATTATCATCCTATCTTACTAGCATTCATACATTTGAACCCCTCTTGATTGTGTGGTTGGCTAATTTAGTGTGAGTTTGAAGCAAGTTCATCCTCTCACTAAAGTGGGGGCTAAATGTAGTGTAGGAAAATGCATACCCTTGCATTTTCACCCTTTTTTGGGCCTGCCTTGCTTTGTTTATCCTTATTTATGTCTTAATTGGTCCTAGTTTTCATCCACCAGCCTAATAAATTATATATTTTTATGGCTAATCCTGACAAACATCAAAGGATAAATGATAATTTACTGATTTTGGTTGTGTGTCCTTGATTTTTGGATTGGGACTAAAATGCCACCTAGGGCACCTTTGTTCTCCAAAGGTCTTGGGACCTTGATTTTAAAGGCACCTTAAATGGGCCCCTTCTTCGATTGTACCTCGAGTTTCAAGCCTCGAGACTAAGACGCCACCTACGGCGTATTAGTCCCCCTCAAGTTATTCTTGGGATTTAATTTCAAATCTTGGTGGGATTTAGCCTCCTTTAATTAATGAATTCATATGTTGGCTTGGTATGGTGTAATTTTGGGATATTAACCATGGATAAGTATAAATACAAGGTTCTTTCATTCATTTTCATCCTAGAAACTTGAGTATTCATGCATTATAGCAAGTTTGTGATCAAGAGAGCATTCAAGAGCAATTCATCAAGCATTTGGAGCCATCATCAAGATTCAAGCATCATATCAAAGATATACTTGCATCATGTGTGTTTTTGAGCTAACATTTGTGATGTAGGGTTTTGATTCAAGTAAGCAATTCAAGTCAAGATCTATCAAGCATTACTTCAATTCAAGATCTACATTCAATCTAGCCACTTCACACAAGTTTGTAGATTTCATAATAGGGGTTTGGTGAGTTGCAACATAGCACTTTTTTCATTCATCATTTCCCTCCATTATTTCATTTCATTCCAAGATTTAATTACCAACAAGGGGTTTGAGCAAGGAAAAACCCCATTCACTAAAAATCAACAAGTTTTTTTTTCTCTTGTGTGTTTATGTTTGCAGATTTAAGTTGAAGATCATTTGGAGTGCAAAGTTTTCATCTTCACGAAAAGTCACCTACAAACTAGATCTGGAAGTTTCAGGACTTGAGATCCGAGAAGAAGGAAGTGCAGACCTTGGACCTCAAGATCCCATTGTTGAACAGATAATAAAACAATTTTTTTAAAATGTAATTAATTTGGAGCAAGCTTAAATCAATCAGATAATAATCAAACAGATATGAATATGAAAGCACATAACAACACCATGCACAATGAACACCATAATTTACGTGGAAACCCAATAAGGGAAAAACCACAAAGAGTGCTAATTCTCAATTATAGAATACTGGTTAAGGTGATTTTTACAAGGGCTCACTGCTAAATTGCTCACTGCAGGTAAGGCTCACTGTCAGTGGACTCACTGCCCAATTAATACAAAAAAATATAATTATAAAATAGTCTCACTGACAAAAATGAACTGATGAAGCTGCATCTACTTATGTATGAAGTCAATTCCAATTAAGAGCACAATATCCGTCTGCAATAGATTCAGTCAAAAATCTTCTGCCCACCTTCCTTGCACAACCTTTGCAATACAGATTACTTCTTCCTGACACTTTCCTTCAACTTCCTTCAACCTTCACACCCTTTTATCTTTTCGCACACACCATACTTATTGTCTTGAACCAAAGAGATGTTCTATATATATATGCCCATAGAACAAAATAAGTCGGCCTAGCAAAACATGTTGGTTTGAAGAACAACCTTGAAATATTTAATAAGGCTTGGCACACTAGCACCCGGCCCAAAGAATAGGTCGCACATAAAGATCTCCTTACCACGTTACCATGGGACCCATAAATAGGCAATACATAAGATAACATAATTCCAAAAGATAGCAAACTTTGAATTACATGAAATATATTTTGGAGCGGATGGGAATGCCACAATCAAGACCAAATCTTGATTTCCATCAAATTTTTGTACCAACCAGAGAAACACAATTGGACATACCAAAACTTGTAACATGCCACAAGAATGTCCAGATAGCAAGGATACCTAGAATAAACTTTGAGCATAGTAGCCAATATCAAAAGATTAGTCTTCATTATTTTGCATTAACTAACTTCCACGGATGTCCCAAAGAGAAGTATTGCCATATCTAGATCAAGGATGACATCCACACTACACAACATCATAGCACTCGATAGGATAGATCATTTCTATATATCATCCAGAGCACAATCTTCTGGATCCTAGGTTTTGACATCAATGACAACAATGCTAAATCATCTCAATAACTTCTCAACAATCTCCCCCTTTGGCATTGATGGCAAAACAATAAAAACTCAAAAACACAAAAACTGCAAAAACAAACTCCAAACCTCCAAGTGATCCCCCTTTTTCAAGCAAATCAATTTCTCTTCTTATTTTTGTTTT